>JXCR01080845.1:0-32536 GCA_002079205.1 Phalaenopsis hybrid cultivar
TAGACCCAAATTCGATCAAGGCCGATTTGGGGGTTTGGTCGAAGTCCACCTTAGGGTGGTCGACGGATCGGGATTTTGTGGGGGAATTTCTTCTCTTGATGTTGGGATGGTGTGGGTGCAAGTAATTTGAATTTTGTAGAGGTTTGGAGGATGTCCTGTTTTGGCCTTGAAATTGAGCTCCAAAATTGAAGTGAAGCAATGGATTTGAGTGGCTAAGGAAGGTTTGGTTAAGCTCAAGAGGTCTCCAGGAAGCTCTGGAAGAAGTTTTTACGGAGTCTCCCCAAGGAATTTCAAGCTCTTCCCCTTTTTCCATGGAGGGGGAGTTTAACTAAAATGGCCTAGGCTGGCTGCTACGGCGAATTGAGGGGTGCATTTGGTTGCTTATGTGGAGGCAGAGAAGCTCAAATGAGCAGCTGGGCTGATTTGGCCTTTGGGTTTGAATTGGGTGAAAATCCCTTGTCTTGAACATGGTTTTGACCATTTTCTAGCCACCAAGGTGGCTGGCCGGCCAAGAATTGGTCACTTCTTGGCTCAGGGAAGTTAGGGAACCCAGAGGAATCCATTACTGCAATTTAATGCAAATGTGCTTGGATTTGGCAATGATATCTTAAGCATGTGCTTTTTAGGAAATAAGATCCCTTAATTTGGGGGACCTTTGTTCCATGGCTTGATTTAGGTGATTTCATGGTGTTTGGAATGGTCACTAAGTCCAACTAATGGCTGTGGTGGAGTTAATTTGGTGGCCTTAGGGTGGTTAGGTCACATTTAGTGCATGGGTCCAAGTGGGTGCAAATGACCAAAACTTGGGTTTGACATAGGTTAGCCATGTCAATTGGCCCAATTGATTGTTGCATTTGGTATAGATGATCATAAGGAACAACTTTGGTGAAGGATGGAAGTGGTTTTGAGTCCAATGTGGGTCAATTTGAAGGAATTTTGAACTTTAATCAATTTGGTTATGTTGGGCTAGGCTTGGGTCAAGCTTGGGTTAGCCTTGGGCTAACTCTCAATAGGGACNCTAGCTTGGGTTAGCCTTGGCCTAAGTCCAAATTGATTTCTGTAAATGGTCAATAGGGACCTCATGAAGAGTTTTCAACATTAATTGGATGCCAATTTGGAGATTAAGGCAATCCATTGGGTGAAATTTGGGGACTTAGCCAATTTGGGGCTAAATTTGGGAATTTTGGATTTAGNCGTAGATGTTAGCCCTTAGGCAAGGGGAACGTGGGAGCTCCGAAGTGAGAGCCGGTATCCTCCTAGCCTAGCTATAGATTCATTAAACAAGCATAGGATTAGTCAATATTCTTTATGCCTGGACCAAAGGGTAAAGAATAGGTATGCACCTATTTGGCACAATACAAATTGAACTGATTCACTTTATCCATTCACTATAATTTATTGACAAGGAGAATGATGCTTTCTTATATATTGAATATCACATTAAAAACTTTATTAGTATAATTTTATTTGTTACATATTTATTTCAATTGTCTATTAGTGATAGATAAACAACTTGAATTCCATTGTTGCGATTGAGTATTGCTTTTCTCAAATCTTAGTTTGTAGCATCTAATATTACTCCCTGTGGGATCAATATCTAAAACTCCATTAGAGCCCTATATTACTTGAGCGATATGTATACTTGCGTTAATAAGTGTGACTTTACCATTATTGAATATTTTATATATACATCTTTATCGAATCTATAACTGCGATACGTATACTTGCGTTGATAAGTGTGATTTTACAATTATTGAATATTTTATACATCCATCTTTATCGAATCTATAACTGTTATTAAGTTTGTTGATAAGTGTGACTTCACAATTATTGAATATTTTATACATACATCTTTATCGAATCTATAACTGTTATTAAGTTTTTGATATTAAATACTTGTATTTTTAAGCATATATAACATCTTTATCGAATCTATAACTGTTATTAAGTTTTGGTACAGTTGCTGAGGAATTAAATCTTATTACATCCATATTTATCGAATCTATAATTGTTATTAAGTTTTGGTACAGTTGCTGAGGAATTAAATCTTTTAGAAGTCACTGTCAAGTTTTTGGCACTGTTGTCAGGGAGTAAACAAGAATCATAATTAGAGTAACGGACAAATTAAGATTATTAGAAAATTTTTACTTGAATTGCAACTTATTTTTATATTTAGTTAACTATTTTACTGTGTACTGATTTCAAATTGTATGCATAAATTTGGACCTGAAAATCTTATACCCTACGATTCGGAATTAGAACGCACTGTTAGAAAAATTAGAAAACTGAGAAGAGAACCTAAAAATTCTGATACAATGGAAAATAACATGAACAATCAAGGAATAGAAAATGAACATCAATCTAGACCCCTACGAGATTATGCAAATCCTACAACAGATGAAATTCACATATCTATCCAAAATCCTGATGTAGTTGCTAATTCATTTGAGCTTAAACCTGCTATTATCTAAATGGTACAAAATAATCAATTCGGAGGTACACCAAATGAAGATCCTAATTTACACCTCACTAGTTTTTTTAGAATTGTGTGCTACCTTTAAATATGATAGAGTTTCAAACAATGTTGTTAGACTTAGACTTTTTCCTTTTTCACTTAGGGATAAGGATGTGGTTAAATTCGTTAGCACCAGGATCTATTAGAACTTTGGGAGAACTTTCATAGAAATTTCTATATAAATATTACCCTCCATACAAAACTACTAAACTTAGAAATGACATAACATCGTTCTGTCAGACTAATGGAGAGTCAATATATGAAGCTTGAGAGAGATTTAAAGATATTCTTAGGAAATGCCCTCATCATTCCTTACCAGATTGGTTGATAATTCAAACTTTTTATAATGGATTAGTGAGATCACTTAGATCAATTATAGATGTTGCAGCTGGTGGTTCTTTAATGTCAAAACCTTTTAATGAGGCTTATTCGTTAATAGAAGAGATGGCTACCAACAATTTTCAATGGCCCTCTAAAAGGGTAAATCCTAAAAATATTGCTACCAACAATTTTCAATGGCCCTCTGAGCGGGTAAATCCTAAAAGAGTAGCTAGTATCCACGATTCTGATGTAATATCTATGTTAGCTTCGCAGATTACCGCAATATCAAAGAAATTAGATCATGACCAACAATTTTCAATGACCCTCTGAATGGGTAAATCCTAAAAGAGTAGCTAGTATCCATGACAATTTTCAATGGCCCTCTGAGCGGGTAAATCCTAAAAGAGTAGCTAGTATCCATGATTCTGGCTATGTTAGCTTCACATATTGTTATAATATCAAAGAAATTAGATCATTATGGAATGAATTATTCTTCAACACCTACTATGATGGAAGATAATACATCCGGGCAATTTGTGGATGTTCAACCTTCATATGAGACTTTAAATGCTATTAATAGATCCAACAACCCTTATTCAAACTATTATAACCCAAGTTGGAAGAATCATCCAAATTTCAATTAGAATAACAATTATGCTACAAACCAACAACGGGCGAACAACCCAGTGAACCCATTAGGAAATTCATCCAACCAAGGAAATGTTAATTATAAACCTTTTTATCCTTCAGGATTTAACAGTAACACTCAAATTAAGGAAAGAAAGTTGTCTATAGAAAACATGGGTCAACAATTGAAGAATCAAGGAAATCAATTACAAATTCAAGAAAATCAATTACAAAATCAAGGAACTGCTATTCATTGAAAACCAATTGGGACATATCGCTACTGCGCTTAGTAACCGAACATTAGGAACTTTTTCTTAGAATCAAGGAAATCAATTACAAATTCAAGGAAATCAATTACAAAATCAAGGAGCTGCTATTAAGAATATTACAATTAGGGCATATCACTACTGTGCTTAGTAACCGAACATTAGGAACTTTTCCTAGTACTGTGATAGATTCAAGGAAATCAATTACAACATCAAGGAACTGCTATTAAGAATATTGAAAACCAATTAAGGCATATCGCTACTGCGCTTAGTAACCAAACATTAGGAACTTTTCCAAGTATTGTGGAACCAAAGTATCGCAACTGTGCTTACTAACCAAACATTAGGAACTTTTCCTAGTACTATGGAACCAAATTCTAAAGATCAAGGAAAAGAACAAATCAAAGAGATGCAATTATGAAGTGGAAAAGAATTGGAAACAAGAGTATAAAAAGAAACAGAAACTAAAAAAGAGAAAGTGGATACCGAAAAAGAAAAAGGAATATGAATACCTAGAATTAGAATATCCACTTACACCAATGAAAATTATTGTAGAGAAATCTCCACCACCGTTTCCTCAAAGATTGAAGCAACACAAACAGAATAAACAATTTTTCAAGTATTTAGAAATTCTTAAGAAATTAACGGTAAATATTCCCTTCGTAGAAGCTTTAGAGTAAATGCCTAATTATGTGAAATTTATGAAAGATATTCTGAACAAGAAAAGGAAGTTCACTGATAATGAAACTGGTGCACTTAGCAAAGAGTGTAGTGCAATTATTCAGAAAAGCCTTCCAGAAAAATTAAAAGATCCAGGCAGTTTCACTATACCGTGTGCTATCGGTGAAAAATTTTACAGAATAGCTTTATGTGATTTGGGAGCCAGCATTAATCTTATGCCTCTATCAATTTTCAAAAGATTAGAATTAGGAGAAGTCTCACCTACTTCTGTAACTCTACAGTTAGTAGATCATTCAGTTACATAGCCCTCACCTACTTCTGTAACTCTTCAGTTAGTGGATCGTTCAGTTACATATCCTAAGGGAGTTAGGTGTTAGTAAAAATTGATAAATTTATCTTTCATGTGGATTTCATTGTTTTAGATATAGAGGAAGATAAAGAAACACCTATCATTTTAGGGAGACCATTTTTAGCNCAATAGGAGATGTCCAGGATGACCAAAGCGAAGAAGATGTTTGAACTTAATCTATGCATAAAATATTTTGTTTAGTACTACTTGTTTGTGTTAATGTGTTATATTAGATTGCATTTACTTTATTTGATAAACTCTATTTATGTTTGTGTTTAGTATTTTGATGTTTTGATTTTAATGTTAGGATGTTTTGATATGCTATGGACACTGAATTAGAGTTTGCTGGCTTGAAAAATGTTANGGATTGCATTTACTTTTTTTTTATAAACTCTATTTATGTTTGTGTTTAGTATTTTGATGTGTTGATTTTAATGTTAGGATGTTTTGATATGCTATGGACACTGAATTAGAGTTTGCTGGCTTGAAAAATGTTAGTTTGTAATAGTGCAAATTTTATATATAAAAGTAAGTTTTGTGTTGTTTGTGAAAGTTTGGTGTTAAGGAAATGTTTAAATTACAATTATAAATGGTCATTTGAGTTAATTAGAGGAGGACGTAAAGTAGTACGCAACAGATTTCCACAAAAAATAAAATTTGGAAAAATTAAGGTGTTGGCGCCAGATGTGCCAAATTGGTGCACGATGCGCCAGATTTGGCGCTAGAAGCGCCAAATTCCCGAAAAGGCACGGTTGCCTAAGAAACCACTAAATCACACAGTAAAATTCCATTTTTATTGCTTGGGTTGTCTCCTACCACTNAGGAATGTTTAAATTATAGTAGGACGTAAAGTAGTACGCAGCAGATTTCCACAGAAAATGAAATTTGGAAAAATTAAGGTGTTGGCGCCAGATGTGCCAAATTGGTGCATGATGCGCTAGATTTGGCGCTAGAAGCGCCAAATTCTCTAAAAGGTACGGTTGCCTAAGAAACCACTAAATCACACAGTAAAATTCCATTTTTATTGCTTGGGTTGTCTCCTACCACTAAATTGCGACATAAGGATTCACATTATGCACGTTAGAGAAGTTTTTGGAGGCCAAAGTTATTAGATTTCATTATTTCTTGATAAGAGCTTCACTTTAACCTAGAAATTTTTTATTTTCACCATGGATTTTTCCTACATTATTCAAGATCTAAAATTTGAGATTTTTGATGGAAAAGCTTGAAGAATACTCATGGTAAAAAGTTTCTTACCAAAGAATCTTACCTAGGGGTTAGATTTTTGATTTTGTAATTTATTGAGATTTTATTTAGATTTTCATAGAAATTCCATTAGCTCTACGAGTAAAGAGAGGAAAACTGACAGACGATTTTGACATAAGAATATTTATCAATTTCAATGCCCATCATTATATAACAGTAAAGATGAATCAAAAAAGTTGATTCAAGAACGAGTATTTGCTAACCTGGGTGGTTTGATCGAGAGGTTGATCATGGCCAAAAACTAGGAAAGGATTTGCTACTTCACTGCAGTATTGAGTGTGCATATGATTCTTGAGTTTTATGCCAACTTGAAGTTTACCACTGACGATCACATCCTTATGAAAGGTAAGCAAGTTAAATTTTCAGAAGAAAGGATCAATTCTTTTTATGGGCTGAGAAATGTATTCCACTGTGAATATGCTGCATTCATGTTGACTAATTCATCACTAGAGGAACTGATTGCTTTTTTTACTGATGGAAGAGGAGAATGGAAGATTAAAAAAAATAAGAAAGTTAACTTCTCTGCTACCATGACGACTATTCAGTCAAAGGTATGGCACCAATTCATCTCTACCAAATTTCTGCCAACAAATCATCTAAGCGAAGTAACAAAGGATAGAGCTGTGCTAAACTTTTGCATTCAGAAAATGAAGACAGTAGATGTTGGTGCTCTCCTAATTTGTCATGCTCAGATTATAGCTAGTAGTGCTACATCTAGTGGTTTGGGTTATCTTGCCATGATTTTCACTTTATGTGGGTAATCAGGAGTAGAATCCCATAGAAATAAGGAAAGGTTGCAGCCAAAAAATCCTGTTAAGAAGCACATGGTTCAAAAAGTAGAATCATTTGTTCAGTCTTGGAGTGAAGGTATTGATAGAGCCTCTACATCAGCTGCAGGGGCCTCTACATCTCGCTCTGCATCACTTGAAAATATTATGGAGTAGTTTATGTTTCAACAAATGGATATAGTTAATATGCAGAATCAAATTGGTGAAATTTGAGCAAGAAATGCTTATAATGATGAGTATAAATAGAGGAGAGTTCAGCATGATATAGCTTATGAGGAAACTATGATTAGATATCTTAGGGATGAATACAATGTGGAATTTCCAACTTGCCTCAGCTTCACTCCTTATGCTCCAATTCATGANGAGCCATTTGAAGTATGTGTTTCTAGGAGACTAATTTACATTACATGTTGTTATATCTTCGGAATTAAATGATTTGCAAGAGCAAAGACTGTTAGATACATTAAAAAGATATGGAATTAAATGATCTGCAAGAGCAAAGACTGTTAGATACATTGAAAAGATATAAGAAAGCTTCTGAATTAAATGATCTGCAAGAGCAAAGACTGTTAGATACATTGAAAAGATATAAGAAAGCTTTCATAATTAAATGATCTGCAAGAGCAAAGACTGTTAGATACATTAAAAAGATATAAGAAAGCTTTTTTTAGCTGATATTAAGGAAATTAGTCCTTCGATCTGTATGCACAGAATTATACTAGATGAACAATATTAACCAAGAGTTGATCCACAAAAGAGATTAAACCCAATGATGAAAGAAGTGGTTAAAAAGGAGATTTTGAAATGGTTAGACACTGGAATTATATATCCTATTTCAGATAGTGTATGGATAAGTCAAATTCATTGTGTTCCTAAGAAAGGAGGAGCGACTATTGAAACAAAAGAAAATAATGAATTAATACCTATCAGACAAGTTATTGGGTGGCGTATTTGCATTAATTATAGGAAATTAAACACTGCCACCGGGAAAGATCACTTCCCTTTACCCTTTTTAGACCAAATAGTAGATAGACTTGCTGGGCACAAATATTTTTATTTTTTAGATGGATATATCGGTTACCATCAAATTCCTATTGCTCCTGAGGATCAAGAAAAGATAACATTTACTAGTCCTTTTAGAACTTTTGCTTTTCGAAGAATGTCTTTTGGATTATGTAATGCACCTGCAACATTTCAGAGATGTATGATGTCTTTATTTAGTAAGTTAATTTATGATGGATTGGAAGTGTTTATGGATGATTTCTCGGTATTTGGAACGTCATTTGATGCATGCTTAAATTATCTTGAAAAAGTTTTGGAGTTATGCGAAAGAACTAATTTACACATGCTTAATTTATCTTGAAAAAGTTTTAGAGTTATGCGAAAGAACTAATTTAGTTCTAAATTAGAATATCTTGAAAGAGTTTTGGAGTTATGCGAAAGAACTAATTTAGTTCTAAATTGGGAGAAATAAAAAAGTTTTGGAGTTATGCGAAAGAACTAATTTAGTTCTAAATTGGGAGAAATGTCAATTTCAAAAGTTTTAGAGTTATGCGAAAGAACTAATTTGGTTCTGAATTGGGAGAAATGTCAATTTACGCAGGAGGAATTGTGTCAGGGCATAAAATTTCGGAAGATGGTATGGAAGCAGACCCTGCAAAAAGGTTGCAGGAGGAATTGTGTTAGGGCATAAAATTTCAGAAGATGGTATGGAAGCAGACCCTGCAAAAATCTAAGTTATATCTAAATTAACACCTCCTACTAATGTAAGAAAGGTTAGGAATTTTCTTGGACATACTAAATTAACACCTCCTATTAATGTAAGAGAGGTTAGGAGTTTTCTTGTACATGTTGGATTTTACAGGCGTTTTATTAAAGATTTTTCAANTGATTTGGATTTTATTTAGATTTTCATAGAAATTCCATTGGCTCTACGAGTAAAGAGAGGAAAACCAACAGAAAATTTTGACTTAAGAATATTTATCAATTTCAATGCCCATCATTATTATAACAGTAAAGATGAATCAAAAAAGTTGATTCAAGAACGAGCATTTGCTAACCTGGGTGGTTTGGTCGAGAGGTTGATCATGGCCAAAAATTAGGAAAGGATTTGCTACTTCACTGCAGTATTGAGTGTGCCTATGATTCTTGAGTTTTATGCCAACTTGAAGTTTACCACTGACGATCACATCCTTATGAAAGGTAAGCAAGTTAAATTTTCAGAAGAAAGGATCAATTCTTTTTATGGGCTGAGAAATGTATTCCACTGTGAATATGTTGCATTCATGTTGACTAATTCATCACTAGATGAACTGATTGCTTTTTTGACTGATGGACAAGGAGAATGGAAGATTAAAAAAAATAAGAAACTTAACTTCTCTGCTACCATGACGACTATTCAGTCAAAGGTATGGCACCAATTCATCTCTACCAAATTTCTGCCAACAAATCATCTAAGCGAAGTAACAAAGGATAGAGCTGTGCTAAACTTTTGCATTCAGAAAATGAAGACAGTAGATGTTGGTGCTCTCCTAATTTGTCATGCTCAGATTATAGCTAGTAGTGCTACATCTAGTGGTTTGGGTTATCTTGCCATGATTTTCACTTTATGTGGGTAATCAGGAGTAGAATCCCATAGAAATAAGGAAAGGTTGCAGCCAAAAAATCCTGTTAAGAAGCACATGGTTCAAAAAGTAGAATCATTTGTTCAGTCTTGGAGTGAAGGTATTGATAGAGCCTCTACATCAGCTGCAGGGGCCTCTACATCTCGCTCTGCATCACTTGAAAATATTATGGAGTAGTTTATGTTTCAACAAATGGATATAGTTAATATGCAGAATCAAATTGGTGAAATTTGAGCAAGAAATGCTTATAATGATGAGTATAAACAGAGGAGAGTTCAGCATGATATAGCTTATGAGGAAACTATGATTAAATATCTTAGGGATGAATACAATGTGGAATTTCCAACTTGCCTCAGCTTCACTCCTTATGCTCCAATTCATGATGATGATGATGAAGAAGAAGAAGAAGAAGAAGAAGAAGAAGAAAAAGAAGATGATGATGATGATGATGATGAGGAAGGCGATGAGGACTGATATTCTTAAGAGTCTAGTTTGTTTGTTTTGTTTATTTGTTTGTTATTTTTTATTATGTTGTTAGTTGATGTCATTTGAAGCAGTGGTGGTAAAAACTTTCACTCTATGTTTTGGACCTAAATTGTAATAGTAACAACATATTTTTACTTTTTCTGCATTTCTAGTTAGTTTAATTTTTGTTTCTTCTTCTAATTTTGCAGCAAGTCCTTTAGAATATATTATGTTTCATTTAGTGCTTTAAATCCTATATGTATTTTTAATGTTAGTACCTATAGTCTAACAGAGCCCAGTTTTATACTTAGAAANAATTTTAATTTTTGTTTCCTTTTAATTTTGCAGCAAGTCCTTTAGAATATATTATGTTTCATTTAATGCTTTAAATCCTATATGTATTTTTAATGTTAGTACCTATAGTCTAACAGAGCCCAGTTTTATACTTAGAAATCCTCTACATGTTAGTTTTTTTTTTTATTCATTTACTATTTTCTTTCACCTACTACATTTTGTACTAAAACATTTTTAAATCAGTTAAAAATTTTAGTTTGGGGGAAAGAAAAATTACTTTTATAAGGAAGTTAACTAAATCTTTTTTTTCCATAACTAACTAAAGTTTTAAAATTATTTAACATAACTTGGGATATTAAGATTTAACTTTAAATGACTTATATGTTTATGAATATTATGGTAAATTTAGGTAAAATTTTTCGATATTGAAGGTCAATTTTTAGGTTAATGATATTTTGTATGAAAAGATAAGACTACGTTTTTATATTTATAGTAAAAGAAATTGTATTTTTGAAGTATTAAGAACGTTAGAGTTTCATGTAAGAAGATAAAAATGAAACTTTATGAAAAATGATATACTAATATTAATTTATAAAGTGAAGAAAGATAAGGAGTTTTAACTTTAAGAAGGGGATAGTGAAGTTCAAATTTACTAAAGGCTATCAAGATATAATAATCCTTACTTAAAAAAGAAATAGAAAATAAGAGATTGATAAGTTCCTAAAAGCAAAAAACAAAAATAAAAAAGAAAAGAAAAGAAAAGAAAAGAAAAGAAAAGAAAAGAAAAATGAGTGAGAAGAAGCATGAAGATATGCCTAGTCAAAANTTTAAAAATTTTAGTTTGGGGGAAAGAAAAATTACTTTTATAAGGAAGTTAACTAAATTTTTTTTTTCCATAACTAACCAAAGTTTTAAAATTATTTAACTTAACTTGGGATATTAAGTTTTAACTTTAAATGACTTATATGTTTATGAATATTATGGTAAATTTAGGTAAAATTTTTTGATATTGAAGGTCAATTTTTAGGTTAATGATATTTTGTATGAAAAGATAAGACTATGTTTTTATATTTATAGTAAAAGAAATTGTATTTTTGAAGTATTAAGAATGTTGGAGTTTCATGTAAGAAGAAAAAAATGAAACTTTATGAAAAATCATATACTAATATGAATTTATAAAGTGAAGAAAGGTAAGGAGTTTTGACTTTAAGAAGGGGATAGTGAAGTTCAAATTTACTAAAGGCTATCTAGATATAGTAATCCTTACTTAAAAAAGAAATAGAAAATAAGAGATTGAAAAGATCCTAAAAGAAAAAAACAAAAATAAAAAAGAAAAGAAAAGAAAAGAAAAGAAAAGAAAAATGAGTGAGAAGAAGCATGAAGATATGCCTAGTCAAAAATTATCTTCACTTGAATAAACTTAAGGAAAAGGCTTTATTTCATTTTCTAAACAGGTATTGAAGTATTAGTAGCACTACTAGTAAATTTTTAATGAAGTTCTTTTTCATATGAATGTTATATGTATCTTTAATATGAGAAATTGCAATTTTTCTTGAAATGATCAGAGATTCAGAAATCATAAATTTGATTACTAAGTCCTCTTAGAATTATAGTTTGAATCTAAGTTATTAAATATTTTTCTTAAATATTACTATTTTATTTATTAAATTGAAGTATAGGAATTATAAGTTAATCTCTATCCTAAGCCATATGCTTCTATGTAGTCACTTTAGGACATGTAAAATTTAAGTTTGAGGGATTTTGATACACCAAAATAGAATGTTGTTCTAAGTATATATTTTATCTTATTTTTGGTGATATTGCACTTTAAAGAAAGGTATTTTCATTTTTTGTGGCAGAAAAATCAAATTTAGGCATTTGTAGAAAAAGTAGCAAAAAATGACAAAATTTGGAGCTAAAATAGCAAATTCTAGGAATTTTGTGGCTGATGCACCAGGTTTGTGCCAGAAGTTCCATTTTAGAGAGAGTTGGAGCCAGATGGGCCAGATTGGTGCCAAGAGTGCCATTGATAGAGAGCTGGTGCCAAATGCGCCAAATTTGGCACTTGAAGCAACAAAACCCAGAACAACACGGACTTAAGCAAGTTGGTGCTAGATGCATTAAAATCAGTGTCAGATGCACCAGTGATGACTTTTTGCATATTAAGGTAGTTTGAGATGAATTTTGCACAAATTTTTAAAGGGACACTTATTCTAAACACCCATTAGAGTTATTCAATGCATGTAGACACTTTGGAAGGTTCTTTTATGAAGGGATATGTCTCTTGGATAAATGGACATGTCTTTTGAATTCAAAAGGGTTGACTTTTGGATAGAATTTAGAGGGAACCTTGAATTCTTATTGGATGGAGGCAGCCTTTAATGTAAGAGAGGTTCTGAAGAACTTGAAGAGTGTGGCATGTAAGGGGGGGAAAAGAGAGAGAGAGAGAGAGTCAAGGGCTTGGAGATTTTCTTCATGGATTGTAAGAGGAGATGGAAGGCAAAATATTTATTTTTCATTACACTTCTAAGAGAGAATTGAGAATGCTTGTAAGGAGAGAAAGGCTTGAAGAGAACTTCTAGGGAATTCCTTGGGAAGGATCGTGAGAAAAGTAGTGTCTTTTATTTCTTTTATTTTGTAAACTTATTTTTATATATGAAATCTATATTTTTTGTCTCCTTCTCATGAATTTAGAGTAATTTTTATCATTCTTCTCCCTACTTTGAGATATTGTTTTGTGAAGAATTGATTTTTCTATACGGTTTTAAATGTCAATAATTTGTGATGATTTGAACTCTGATCTTCATTTACTTTTTGATTTGGCTAATTCAATTGTTAAAATATGTTGAGAAATATATGTTCTAATAGTGCTATGATTTCTTCAACATGGTGAGAATTACATTTGATTTCATGATATAGGACGTCATCCATGGAGTTGAGGGGACAAATTAAAATCTCAAATAAATAGGGAAATATACTTTGTTGGATGCAAAATTGGAGATTTTAAGGTGACAAATTAAAATCTCTAATTTTGTCTAGTTGATTGGAAGCTGACAGTGACTTTATTTATGCTTAAAAATATAAGTATTTAATACTGCTACTATAAGATTTAAATCCTCAGCAACTGCACCAAAAACTTAATAATAGTTATAGATTCGATAAAGATGTATGTATAAAATATTCGGTAAAGTCACACATATCAACGCAGGTATACATATCGTTCAAGTAATATAGGGCTCTAATGGAGTCCTAGATATCGATCCCACAGGGAGTAACATTAGAACTACAAACTAAGATTTTAAAAAAGCAATACTTAATCGCAACAATGGAATTCAAATTGCTTATCTGTCACTAATAGGAAATTGAAATAAATATGTAATTTTAATAACCCTTAAATAACTAATAATACTAATAAGGTTTTTAATGTGATATTCAATATATAAGGAATCATCCTTCTCCTTGTCAAGAAATTATAGTGAATGGATAAAGTAAATCAGCTCAAATTGTATTGTGCCAAATAGGAGCATACGTATTTTTTGTCCTTTGGTCCAGGCATAAAGAACATTGACTAATCCTACGCTTGTTTACTGAATCTTCGGCTANTTTGCTCAACCAATTCAAATCACCAATTCAAAAATCTCAAGACAAGGAGAAAGATAGAGAAAACTACTCATTACTCATGGGGAAGACACAACAAAACTCGGAATTCATATATAAAAGCAAACTCATACAACTACAACAAGTAAATAACACATCTCTAAATTCTCCTCAAGAAAACTCCTCGAAGTTTCTCTAAATCTCTTCCTTTCTTTACAACACATAAAATTCCTCTTCGAACTGGAAAGGAGGAAGAAATCTCTCACTTTCCCTCCACTCTTACAATCTCTCAAAGAATTCCTCACAATTAGACNTTAAATTAAGATCGAAGTGAAATGATCATCACAATTTCTTTAACATTTTCATGGCTCAACCAATTCAGATCACCATTTTACAAATCTTAAGATAAGGAAAAAGATGGAGAAAACTACTCAGATCTCGTAGGGAAAACACAACAAAACTCGAAATTCATATATAAAAATAAGGTCATACAAACTACAACAAGTAAATAAATTTATCTTTAATTTCTCCCCAAGCAACTCCTTAAAGTTCCTTTGAATCTCTTCCTTTCTTTACAGCATACAGAATTCCTCTTCAAAGCGGTAAGGAGGAAGAAATCTCTCACTTTCCCTCCACTCATACAATCTCTCGAAGAATTCCTCACAATTAGACTCTCTACTAAACTCTGTATACTCTAATGGAACCTCTCTAACCTCCAAGACTTCTCCATTTTCGATCAAAATCTTCTTTTAAAGTTGTGNCTCGAACTCATCTTTGGTCCCCTTCAATTTTCGGACAAAATCTTCTTTTAAAGTTGTGGATGAGTTTTCCCAAGAGTTGCCTAAGTACCCCTCCAAAATTTATCCTCATCCAATGCATTGTTGGACATAATCACAGATCTCGCCGTCGGTGGTTTCGAGGGTGCCTTCGGCTGGCCTTCTAAGTGAATTTAATCTGGAGTCTCGGGAAAAGTCTGTCGTTGGCACCATTGGGCTCGCCGTCGGCGCCCTAGTTCAAATCTTCACATTTTTTTCCTTTTCGCTCTAAATTCGCTCCTTTTTGCATCTTTTTGCTCCAATGACCTTAATTCATCATTCTTGCAATAAAACATCAAAAGTACCTTTCTTTAAAGTGCAATATCATAAAAAATAATGTAAAATAGGTATGAAAATCTCAACATATTTTCCTTNCGCTCTAAATTCGCTCCTTTTCGCTCCAAATTTGCTTTTTTTTGCATCTTTTTGCTCCAATTTCCATAATTCATCATTCCTGCAACAAAACATCAAAAATAACTTTCTTTAAAGTGCAATATAATTAAAATTAGTGTAAAATAGGTATGCAAATCTTAACATATTTTCCTTTGATCAACGCCGAAGTGCCAAGACCCTGCGCTTAAGTGCTGGTTCACGTTAACTAGTTTGTGAACAGGTTTAAGTGATAATTTGGTAAAAAAAAACTCCATTTTAGCACCTCGACGTCGTCCCCTTCCTCGATCTTTCGTGATTTTGAAGTTACGGTAGATCTATTGTGAAGGTTTCTTGGTGGTTTAGAGCAAAAATTGTTAAATTTTATATCCTTGAGGTAAGATCCCTCACTTCTATGTAAAAAAAAATTATTGTCACCATGCACTTTAAGCACATTCTTGACCTATCTAAAAATTACTATTCATGGTGAAAATTTGAGAAAAATCTATGAAAAATACATGGATTTAGAAGTTTAATCTTTTAGGAGTTAAGTTTAGTGATTTAGAGTTGAATTTGGAATTTATTGTGAATTCTATATAATTTTTTTTAGAAATGGCACCAAGAATGAAGAGGAGCAAGGGAAAGTCCCAATTTGATTCAAGCAAGTTTTTTAGTGCTAGAGCTCAGGATCGATACAGTGATGCACTGCAATTGAGAAAGTTGATTCCTGAGCGATGTTTCAAAAGTCCGGAATGAGCTGTAGAAGATCTGATTGTTCACCACCAGTGGGAGCGGTTATATTATTTTTCTTTTGTAACAGTGATTTCTATGTTGCGGGAGTTCTATGCAAATCTCCTTGAAGCTGAAGAAGGAGTCATGGTGAGGGGAAAGACAATACATTTATCACCTGAGGTAATAAATCAATTTTATTCAAACTATAGTCCTACTGAGGAGGGGTTAGACGAGATCATTTCATCTTTGCCTGATGGGAGAGGGCCTTGAAAAATTACAAATGAAAGGAGAGTTAACTTTTTCACTTAGAAGTTGGATGCCACTGCAGGGGCATGTCACTATTTCATTTCAGCTCGTCTGCTGCCTACCAATCATCTTTGTGAAGTGACCCAAGATCGAGCAACTTTGAACTTTGTATCCAGCAGTTCAAGCCCATCGATATTGGAGCTTTGATTTATAATGTTATTATCGGTTATGCTGTCACCGCTACTATTGCAGGTTTGGGATTTGCATCCTTGATTTTTCTTTATGCGAGCAAGCTGGAGTTAGATTTGATAGCTGGGAAGAGATCTTGCAACCTCTTAAGCCCATTACAGTGTAAATGTGACATCTTATTCACATCATTCCATTTTTTGGCTGCAGAGGAGGATTTTCTAGTAGTTCTGCTGCTTCAACATCTCGAGCTTCCACTTCACGTGCTTTTACATCTCAGAGTCAAACTTCTGGATATGATTCTCAGTCACAACTATTGTAGAGGGTCTTGAATAATGTTAACTAAACTGCAAATAAGGTATTAAATTTAGAGAATTTTGCAGAATATATTGATGGATACATGAGGAGACGTATTGATTATGAGCAAGAATACAACTTTGCTATGGAAAACCTCAGGAGAGATAACCAAGATGTAGTTTTTCCTCAATATCCAAAATATCCATCATATGAGCCTGCTACTTGGCATAGTGATGAGAGTGATGCAGAGGATGAGGACGATTAGATTGGATCTATAGTTTTGTTTGATTTTTAGTTTATGTATTGATGTGAACTGTTGATGATGCAGATATTCTATACTTTTTGTTGTGTTTAGAGTTGCATTTGTTAAGACTGTTAGTTTTTATTATTTTTTTATTTTTTCAGACACTACTGTGATGTATTTGTGTTTTTGTGAGTGATTATTATGTTTTGTGGTAGTAATTGTATTAATTGTGTTTTATATTATAGTTAGTTAGTCTGTGTTGAACTTAATTTTGGATCTTAGGAAAGTTTAAGAATATAGCTAACTTGTTACTTAAAAGTTGCATGTTCAAAATTTATAATTTACTACCTTATGTTTTTCTTTATGTTGTAGTTATGCATGTTTATTAGTGTGTTTGTTTGTTTTTATGCTATACTCCACTGTATAGAAGTCCAATGAGTCTCTATATGTTAAGTAAATTAAAATTTAATCAATTTAATTTTCATTATTGTTTTTAGTTTTTGTACTTGCATATTTAGAATACAAAAATTCCTGATAGAATGTTATATTTTAGTTTTCATTCCTGCCAATATTTATATGTGCTGCTAAAATGTTTTATTTTATTGAAAATTTAAGTTTGGTGAGGGGGGGGGGAGATAAACAATTTTATAAAGGCTTTAAATTTATTTGTTCTCAAATGTATTTCAAATAAATTTGATTTTGATTTAAAGAAAAATGATCATGTATATGAAGTTATATTAGGGAAGTAAAATTTTGAATATAGAAATGAGTAAGAGAATTTAGTTAAAATTTATAGTAGTGAAGAAAAAACATAAAGTTAAAAATTTTTAGTGTGGAAAATGATAAGTATAGGGTAATTATCTTTAGTAGGAGAAATTATATTTTTGAAGAGATAGAAGAATTAGACTTTTATTTTCAAAACTTAATTTTTTTATTGAAAATAATTTTCAAAACTATTATTATATTTTTAAGTAAAAGATTTATATTAGAATTTTGCTTTAGGAAAGGAAGAGTGGAATTCAAAATCATTAAAGGCTATCCAGATATAGTAATACTTTCCTTAAAAAAAAAGAAAAAGAAAAAGAAAAAGAAGATTGAAAAAGGGAGGAGAAGCTTGAGGATTAGTGCCTAATCAAAAATTGGTTCAACATCTAATCTTTTTAAAGTATAAGACTTAAGAAACTCTTAAGCTTAAGAATATAATATGGTAAGTAAAATGTGCTTAATAATTTTTTTAAAAGTGGAGATTATAGAATGCCTAAACTCTATATTTGAAGAATCTACAATATTTTTAAACTAGATAGAAATTCATATTTTTATATTTCTTAACATTAAAATTTTCTAAACTCTAAGTTGGTCTCTTTTACTAATATTTTTCTAAATTGGACTACTATATTTCTACATCAAATTTTAGAAACTCCTAAAGAAACTCATATACATCATCTACTTATTTAGTTTTAAAAGATTGGAGAATCACTTGAGGACGAGTGACATTTTAAGTTTGGGGAATTTTGATACACCTAAAATATATAAAATATTTATACACATTTTTATGTCTATTTTTGAGATATTGCACTTTAATGAAAGATGTTTGTGTGTTTTTCTTGCAGGCACAATCAAATAGATGAAAAATGGTAAAAGAAGTGAAAAGGGATCAAATTTAGAGCAAAAATGAAGGTGCAAAAAATGAACTGATGTGCCTAAGCCCCCAAGACTGGCGCTTACGTGCCAGTTATACAGAGAGAGTTGCGCCTAAGCACCAGGTACCCTGCACATAAGCGCTAAAAGCAGTTATTTGATGATTTATTGAATTTAGACAAAATTTTGAAGATGTGTTTGAAGCAACCTTGGTAAAAATGTGGGAAATAAGCGATGAACATGAAAATTCATTTAATTTACTTTTGAAAGGAGAAAACTTCTAGAAGATTTATTAAATGAAGATACATTTTGAAGAGAAAATAAGGCAACTTTTGGATTTTTATAAAAAAGACTTGGATCATCAAAGGAAGGGGGACCAACCAATCCTAACTAATAATCATCATCCATCCAAGTAACCGCTAGCACCGGTGCAGGCCACTTCTCCTTTTATTTTAAGTTTTAGTTTGTATTGTGAGTGAAAGAAAAGAATTCAAAGGAATTGCAAGACATTTGGTGGAGAGAATTTGAGATAAGTGTTTATCTTTTTTACTACATTTGGTTTTAATTTGGATTTCTTGTTTGTGTGCATGACTTCTACCTTTAAACTCAAGTGTGGTTGTGTTTTCTCCATGGATTCTGAGTAGTTTTATTTATCTTTTTTCCTTAAAATGATAGGTAATTAAGTATTGAAAAGAAGTTGTGTGAAGTATTAGACTTCAATGTTGGAAGAAGTTGTAATGATTTGAAACCTTATACTTCATTTACTTATTGATTTGACTAATTAAGATGTTAACACCTGTTGTGAGAACATGTAAGATCCGAGATGGTATTGTCTCAGTCAAAAAATGGTAAGAATTACATTTGATTTCATGGATGAGAATGTAGTTCATGGGGTTGAGTGCAAATAAATAAGGAAATAAACTTTCATGGGTGTAGAATTAGAGGGCTTTAGAGTGACAGGCTAAAGCCTCCAATTTGATTTATAGTGTTAGGTTTTTATATGAGCTGTTAGCCCCCAAGTGGAGGGAGAAGAGGTAACTCTAGAGTGAGAGCTAGTATCATCTCTACCTAACTAGTATTCAAAACTATTTAAATTATAGATTAACAAATGTTCTTTATAGCATCTCTAGTAAGGGTAAAGAATATTATTACTCCTATTTGACATAACACATTTAAAATGCTTCCATAACAGAATTTATATACTTATTACTGATTCATGATAAAAAAAAAGATATTTTCTTTATATTGCCTTCATCTTGCAAGTATTTAGTTAAGTTTATTAGTTGCTTACTTTATTTAAGTTAAAAAAATATATATTACTAAAAGAATCAAATTTCATTCCTATTATAACATCTTTAGTTTATGTAAGGATATTTTGCTAAGTAGAAATTTTGTTATCTAATTTCTTTTATTTTGTAGAGTGCATATTGTCAAAATTTCCCCATGGGTTTGATATTCGAGGCTTAATAAAAAAGTCTTATATTACTTGATAAAGATACGTATACTTGCACAGTATCCCATATTTATTGTTATTATAATTGTATTCTTCTTTGCTTCATAGTGGAAAATTTACCTAGGTTTTGCTTTAGATCAAGTTTTTGGCTTTGTTGCAAAGTAGTTATCATTATTAAAGAAATTAAGCATATAATCACATACATCACAATAAACATCTATATAGAAAGTCAGGATCAGGTTCTAAAGTCTATTAGAGCATTATACATTGAATTTGAACAAATTTCAAAGGGGCGTCTGAAGAAACACTTGGTTATTTTCAAAGCTCTACATATTCTGGCTAAAGATGGGGACTTTGGGGTGGACTATTGGAGGCTTTGGTGTACTTTTGTGTGAGTATTGAGAGTAAGACCACTATGGTGAGAGTGTAGTAAGTTCTTGTGTTGTGTGAGTAAAGTGTGAGTCTTGTGGAGTCATGTACAGTCAAGGAAATTTAGAGTTTTCTTGATAAGAAGACAAGATAAGTAATTTTTATTTTTATTTGAGTTTTACTATCTCTGTGAACTTGATTATGAATAGAAATTCATGTGTTTTTATTTTATCTCCATGAATTTTGAGTAGTTCCCTTACTTTCTTCTTGCTATGAAAAATAATCATGTGTAATATGTGAATGGTTTGAAAATTTATATCTTTTTTCCTTAAAAAAAGTTGTGATGGCACATTCACGTGAACTTCATTGACTTTGCAATTTGGGCACTTGTGAGGTTAACATCTGTTGCGAAACATATGGACCAGAAAGGGCTATGATTTCACTCAACTTGTGAATGCCATGTTGACCTTTAGGATGGGAGTGTGGTACTTAGTTCGCTGGTTAACACAAATAGATATCGATATATTTTTATTGCGCATAGAAGTAATGTTTCTAGGCTGACAGGCTAGATTCTTATCATTTTGGTTTGGAGTTTGGATCTAAGGGTCCCTAGTAGGTCCTATAGAGTGGGTATAGTTGATAATCTGGAAGTGAGAGACCACAATCTACTCAACACTACTACACTAGCTGGAACAAACTTTATGCTAGCTGATGTTCTTTACAAGCACCAGGAGAGGGTAAAGAATAGGCATGCACCAATTTGTCACAATAACACATTTGATTTTAACAATTCAAATTTTACACTGATTATCATCTATATGCAAGGGGAAAGATCTCTTTATATCATTTGAAACTTTCTTTTATATAGTATTAGTTTGCATTTACTTTCTTCTTAGAATTAAATCCTGCAAAAAATTAGTTTTTATCTATCTAAAATTTTTGACATTCATCTACTATGAGTTGTGTTTGTAGTTTATAATAGAAAATATTCTAAATCATTATTAAGAAGTTACAGCTTTCCCTGTGGGATCGATACAGGGGTTTTTAAAGAATACTCTATATTACTTGAAACGATACATATACTTGCATAGTACCATAATGTGAAAGCTCATCTTCTATTTTCTAAATCATTTTATTTATTCACACTAGCTGCTAAATATAATTTAGGCCAAGTTTTTGACAATCTTTTGGAATATACAAAATTGTGTAATTGCAGGTCGAGTCAAATTTTTTGCGCTGTTGTTGGGGATCCCAACGGAACTTTTTGACTGAGAATTTTATTTGAACCACAACTTTATTGTAGGAGAATTAAATTTTAGTTTTGGCACTTTTTAATTTCAAAAAACATAAAAACATTAAAAAAATGAAAAAAATCAAAAATAAAAAAAGAAAGGTTTTAGGAATATTTTTATGTTATGAAATTTTACCTTTTGTATGTGTAGTTCGGGATTTGAAGGTTTAGTGTCTTACAATTTAGAATTAGAGCAGACGATAAGAAGAATTAGAAAACAAAAAGCACAATTTTCAAGAAATGGTAAAAAAATTACAAAATAACTTTGAACATTAAAATGTTGAAAATGAACAACATAATTTATAAAGATCTTTAAGGGACTATGCGAACCCTACATTCGATGAAATTCACTTAAGCATACAAACACCTATTGTAGCGGCTAACTGATTTGAACTTAAACATGCTATTATACAAATGATACAAAATAATCAGTTTGGGAGAACACCATCTAAGGATCCAAATTTACATTTAACAAGCTTTTTAGAACTGTGTGCAACATTTAAATATGACGATGTATCAAATGACGCTGTCAGACTAAGACTTTTTCCTTTTTCATTAAAAAATAATACTAAGATGTGGTTAAATTTGCTAGCACTTGGATCTATAAGAATTTAGGGGAATTTAGCATAAAAATTATTGGCTAAGTACTTTTCTCCTTAAAAAACTGTCAAGCTTAGAAATGATATTACTTCTTTTACCCAGTATGAAGAAGAGTCAATATACGAAGCTTGGGAAAGATTTAATGAACTCCTTAGAAAGTATCCACATAATGCTTTACCAGACTGGTTAATCATTTAAACTTTTTATAATGAGTTAGTAGTATCCCTCAGAAATTCAAGAAAGTTCGTTAGCACGAAAGCTCAGGACAGGAATAACGACGCACTGCAGTCAAGAAAACTAATTTTTGAGAGATGTTTTAAAAGTCTGGGAGGAGCAGTGGAAAATTTGATTGTTCACCGATAGTGGGAACAATTTTGCTTTTTTTGTGTTGTGGCTGTAATTTCTATTTTTCGGGAGTTTTACGCTAATTTCCCTGAAGCTAAGGATGATCGAGTCATGGTTCGAGGAAAATTAGTGCCTCTCTCCCCTGAGGTAATAAAACTTTTTTACCAGTTGCCCCCAAGACGTTGTGTTTTTATTCGAATTATAGTCTGATTGAGGAGGAGTTGGACGAGATTATATCATCATTGACCGGTTGAAGAGGACTGTGGAAGATCACAAATGAAAGAAGAGTCAACTTCCCCATGTCTAAATTAGATGCCACATCAAAAGCGTAACACAACATTTTATTTCTGCTTTTCTACTACCAATCAACCACCTCAGCAAAGTTACCAGAGACATAACTACCTTGAACTATTGCATTTAGCAGTTCAAGCCGATTGACATTAGAACTCTGATTTATCAGTCTATCATCAATTCTGCTATGACTATCACTACTGCAGGTTTGGAATTTGCATCCTTAATCTTTTTCTTATGTGAGCAGGCAGGTGTTAGATTCGATAGCTGGGAGGAGATACTGCAGCCTCTAAAGCCCATCACAAGTGTTAATGTGAAGTTTTATTCACAACATTCGATATTTGGATGAAGAGGAGGTTTTTCTAGAAGTCAGGTGCCTCTACTTCTAATGCTTCAACCTCACGTGCATCCACATCACAAGGTCGGACTTTTAGCTCTGATTCGCAATCACATTTATTGCAAAGAATGTTAGATAACATCAATTATACTACAAATAAAGTACTAAATTTGGAGAATTATGTAGATCATATTAATGGTTATATGAGAATACATAGTGATTATGAGGAAAAATTTAACTCATCTTTGAAAAACCTTCTAAGGGGTGACCAAAGTGTAGTTTTTTCCTTCATATCCACAACATCCATCATATGAGCCTACTACCTTTGAGATAGCAATGATAGTGATGATGAGGAGGAGAAGGATTAAATTGAGTATTTTAATTTTTTATTATTGTGAACTTAATGTGGTACAGTTATAATACACTATTAACTTGTTTTGAGTTATACTTGTTGAGACTACTACTATTGTTTTTGTTTTATGTTGATAGACACTGTTGTGATATATTTATGTTATTGTGAGTAGTTATATTTTGTTTTTGTGGCAGTGATTATGATAATTGTGTTGTCTAGTATATTGTGTTAGTTTGTGTTGAACTTAATCCTGAATTATAGAAAGGTTTAGAATATTAGTAACTTTCACTTAAGAGCTACATGTCTAAAATTTTCAATTTACTACTAGGTATTTTCTTTATGTTACAGTTGTGAATTTCGCTTAGTGTGTTTGTTTGCTTTTATGTTATCCTCCACTAAATAGAAGTCTAATGAATCTTAATATGTTAAGTTAAATTAAATTTGGATCAATTAATTTTTACTCTTGTTTTTTATTTTTGTACTTGTATATTTAGGATATAAAAATCAGTGTAAGCATGATATTATTAGTCTTCATTCTTGCCTATATAAATATGATGCTAAAATGTTTTATTTTATTAAAAATTTAAGTTTGGGGGGATGAAAAGTTTTCTAAAACTTGAAGTTTATTTTTTCTTAAATTTGCTGCAAATAAATTTGATTTTGATTTGAAAAAAATGATTATGTATATGAAGTTATATTAGAGAAGTAAATTTTGAATATAGAAATGAGTAACAAAATTTAGTTAAAACTTATAGTAATGAAGAAAAAACTTAAAAGTTAAAAATTTTTAGTGTAGAAATGATAAGAATTTATATTTTTGAAAACATAGAAGAGTTAGACTTTTATTTTCAATACTTACTTAAAAATAATTTTCAAAACTATTATTGTTATTTTAAGTAAAAGATATATATCAGAACTTTGCTTTAGGAAAGAAGGAGTGGAATTCAAAATCATTAAAGACCTATCTAGATATAGTAATCCTCACCTAAAAAAGAAAACAAAATTGAAAAAGAAAAAAAAAAGAAAACAAAAAAGAAAAATAAAAATAAAAAGAAAGTTAAAAAAGAACAAAGCTTGAGGAGGGTTAATGCCTAATAAAAAATTGGTTCCACATCCAATCTTTTTAAAGTATAAGACTTGAGAAACTCTTAAGATTAAGAATATAATATAATATAATTATTCTTAATAAAAAAATTTTTAAGCAGAAAAAATAGAATACCTAAACTCTATATTTGAAGAATTTACAAATATTTCTGAACTAGATAGGAACTCATATTTTCAGACTTCCTTACATTAAAAATTTCTAAATTCTAAGTTGGTCTCATGTACTAATATTTTTTCTAAATTGAATTACTATATTTCTAGATCAAAATTTTAGAATATCCTAAAGAAACTCATTTACATAATCTACTTATTTTGGTTTTGAAAGACTGGAGTGCCGCTTGAGGACAAATAACATTTTAAGTTTGGGGAATTTTGATACACCTAAAATATATTATTTTTATGTACACATTTTTATACCTATTTTTGAGATATTGCGCTTTAATAGAAGATATTCATGTGTTTTTCTTTCAGGTACAATCAAATGGATGAAAAATGGTGAAAGGAGTGAAAAAGAATCAAATTTGGAGCACAAATGAAGAAGGCGTGCAAAAGAACTGTGGCGCCTAAGCACCTAGGACTAGCGGTTAAGCACTAGTAAAACCGAGAAGACCGCTTAAGTGCCAAGTACCTCGTGCTTAAGCTTCGGAAGTAGTTACTTGGTGATTCAATGAATTTTGACAAACTTTTGAAGAGGTGTTTGAAGCAACCCTTGCTGAAAACGTGTGAACTAGTTAATGGACATGAAATATATTCAACTGGCTTTTGAAAGGAAGCAACTCTTGAAAGATTCATTAAATGTGGACACATTTTGAAGAGACACAAAGACACCTTTTGAAAAATTATAGAAGGACTTGGATTGAACTGAAGAGGAGCCGCCACCCTTCTCTAGACACCGCTGATGCCTCTCTTTCTTAGATTAATTAGGATACATTTAGAGAGAAGAAGGAGAGGAGTTGTAGTGAGTGAGTAGAGAGTATTGTAAGAGAAAGGAAGAGAAGAGATTCAAAGGAACTTCAAGAGTTTGGTGTAGAGGATTTGAGATACGTTTTTTTTCTTTGTGATTACATTTGATTTTAATTTAGACTTCTTATTTGTTTGCATGATTTCTACTTTTAAACTTAAGTGTGGTTTTGTTTTGTCCATGAATTCTGAGTAGTTTTCTCCATGAATTCATAGTAGTTTTATTTATCTTTTTCCTTAAAATGATAAGTGATTAAGTATTGGATGGAAGTTGTGTGAAGTACTAATCATTAAGGTTGGAATAAGTTGTGATGATTTTTAACTTTATACTTCATTTACTTCTTGATTAGGACAATTAATATATTAATATTTGTTGTGAGAACATGTAAGATCCGAGATGATTTTGTATCAATCAACTAATGGTAAGAATCAAATGAGATTGTACGGATGAAAATGTAATTCGTATGATTGAGTGCAAATAAATAGGGAAATAAACTTTCAATGGTGTATAATTAGAGGAATTTAGAATGACAGACTAAAGCCCCCAATTTGGTTTATAGTTTTAAGTTTTGAAACGAGATGTTAGCCCCTAGGTGGAGGGAGAAGAGAGAACTATAGAGTGAGAGCTAGTATCCTCCCTACCTAACTCGTCTTCAAGACTATTCAAATTTTAAATTCGCCAATGTTCTTTATAACAACTTTAGTAAGGGTAAAGAATACTATTGCTCATATTTGGCACAACACAATTTGAATACTTCCACAACATAAGTCCAATACATGTTACAATTCATGATAAGGAAAAAAATATTTTATTTATATTACCTTCATCTTACAAATATCTACTTAAATTTAGTTAGTTTTTTACTTTACTTTCAATTATAAAAAATTACCAAAAAGAATTGAACTTTCATCCCTATTATAATATCTATAGTTTGAGTAAGAATATTTTGTAAAGTAGAATTTGTTAAATCAAAAAATACTACATTACTTGATAACGATACGTATACTTGCGCAGTATCCCATAATTAAATATAATAATTGTATTCTTATTTTCTTTAAAGTCAAGTTTTTGGTAGTCATTGCAAAGTAAGAAATTTAAGGAAAAGATTAAGATTGTAACTGCATACATAGTACTGTCATATAAAATCAAGATCAGCAGTCTTCTCTGTCTTCCTCTTCGTTACATTCCCTTGTCGGGAATGAAACTCTAGGACGAATTTTTCCCATGGACCTCCTCTCAGGCAACAATTGTTAGTAGAAGCCCCTAATAAAGTAACTCCACTTGGTCCATGTTGAGGTTGAAATGTATGATTGTGCTGCACTCTGTGCATCTCCAGTCCAAAGCCACGTTGACATCATTTCGAAAACTAAAGGTTAGTCTATCTCCCAACATTTTCCTGCAAATAACATGAAGAAAGTTAGTGTGCTAAGTTCATCAGCAAAATAATTATTTAAATTTTTTTGTTTGTTCTTGTTTATTTTGTTTTATTTTCTTCATCGTTTTCAGAGAATTTTATTTTGTTTTATAGGAAAGAAGAATTTATTTCAATATAACCCAAAAGGGCGAATGGGGATTTGAAGTTGGAATCTTAAACACCAAGAGAAATCTCAAGAGAAGGATTAAAGCATGATTTTATGTTTTATTATTGCATTTGTTTTGGATTCACCCAGTTTACATACGAATATGTTCATGTTGCATAATATTTCTTCAGGTATTGCCCTTTGATTGGAGGCACGAATCTTTCTCCTTTACTGTTGACAAGTTGGCAGAATCCGGCTTAGTACGCCTTTTTAATGACGAACAGACCCTCACACGTTGGTTCAAATTTTTCTCCAGTCTTGTGATGAGCAAGAATAGGTCCTTGCAACACTAACACAAAGTCACTGGCTCTAAATGTTCTCGAGCGAACCAACTTGTCATGTGCTTGTATCATTCTGGCTTGATATAGTTCTATATTTTGTCAAGCGTTTGCCTTCCAAACTATCAAGTTCTTCATGCCAAAGCTTTGCATTCCCTTCTTTGGTTATCTTGTTAGTGATTGTTATTCTGAGCGATGTGAGCTACACCTCAAGCAGAAGTGTGGCTTCAAACCCATACACTAGAGCAAACAATGTTGATTGTGTTGATGTTTTGTATGTTGTTCGGTAGGCCCACAAGGCTTCTAATAGTTGTTCATGTCATTGTATTGTATTTGGTTAGCATCTTTTTCAAAATCTGTACTAGGGTCTTGTTGAATGTTTAGCTATACCGTTGGCTTTAGGGTAATAGATTGTCTAGTATCTCAAATCTATTAGGTATCTTTGAACAAAGTTGTCTATTTTCGTGTTTTTAAACCTTGTGTCATTTTTTGAAATTATTCTTTAAGATACTTCAAACCTGTAGATGATCTGATTCTTGAAGAATTGTAACACATAGTTTGCCTTGACCTTCCTGAGCGGTATAGCTGCCACCCACTTGGAAAAATAATTTGTGGCAGCAAGAATAAAATAGTGACCAGGGGGCATTGAAGGTCTATATGGTCCACTATATATGTGCTCCACAATGCAATTTTTGAATTTAGCACATTTATAGATTGATGTAAAACCACTCCGTATACTTGACATTGGCGACACCTTTAGGTTGTCTTCAAGTTAATGTCATCATTGTTTGCTAGTAGTACCTCGGTCTCTTGATATTCACTTCATTTTTTACCCTTATTGGTGTGCACCGCACAGGCTTGAGTGGACTTCTTTAACAATACCTTGAGCTTCAAATTTCCTCAAACATCATAACCACATTTGGTTAAAGGGCCTTCAGTAGAGACCATGTTCTACTATGGCGTAGGATAATGCTTCTTTACTAATTTGATTTATCATGGATTTATCTTCTGGTAGTTTTCCAATTTATAAGTATTCGATGAATGTTTGACATCAATCTTCATTTTCTTCTTCAGTGGCTGCTACCATTATATCGATACCAATTTTGTGAAGATTGTTCATGTCGACTTGTGACGGAACTTGTTGTTTCTGCACCGAAATTGGGATATGGTCTTCCTCCGGGCATGTGAACTCCTTTGCAAGCTTTGCTAGTGAGTTTTCTCTTCTTCGAGTTCTAAATGGTGTGACATTTGAAATTTGCTCCAACAATTTAATTCTATAGCGAAAGTATTGCTTGAGCCTTGGCTTTAAAACCTTATACCTTCCAGCAACTTGGTTAATGAATAGTTGATAGTCCGCGTAAATGTTGATGTCTTTGATCCCAACTATAATTGTAAGCTCCAACCCAGTTATGAGTGCTACATATTCATCTTTGTTGTTTGTACATGGCTCAATCAGGTGGTAGGAAAAATGCAACATTGATCAGTCTGGAGTGATGAAAATTAGTTTGACTTTTGCTTTACCATGTATGATTTCTTGTGTCCTTTTGTCATTGTTGAAAGGTGAAGCTCTGTCGAAGTACATTTCCTAACGTTAAGCATATGGATCTTCTCGCTCCAATATTTGTTCGTCTAGTAGGTCATTATTGAGAGGGGACCCTGCCTGTATTAAATGTAATGCTAAGAATTCTGTCAGGATTTGTCCCGTGATGGCACGTAGAGGCATGAAGGTTATGTCAAATTAGAGCAATACCATTGCCCATCTCACTAGTCATCCAGAAAATGCTGGTCAGTTCATCAGTATTGCAACAAATTGATTCTTGAAATGAGTCACCTTATGAGACAAAATATCATGACTGAGCATTTGGACAATAAAAATTAAAGCCAAGCAATGCTTCTCAGTCGAGGGATATCTTACGTCAGCCGGAATCAGATGATGACTTAGGTAATATAATACATTTTTTTTACCCTCATCATTGATTTGGGTTAGCAAGACTTAGGGAGTCTTCTAAAGCTGTAGTATAAAAAATTAGAGGTTTTCTCGAGTTATTGGTTGTTAAAATAGGAGGTGTCATTAAGTGTTGTTTAATGATTTCAAAAACATGATGACAATTGTCATCTCATATGAATTTAGCATCCTTTTTAGACAACACAGTAAACGACTTACACCTACCGGATACTACTCTTGAACTTGGGGTTCAAATTTCATGATAAGGTTCCTCCATCAAAGAATGTAATCTAATGAGAGTTTACCCTGGAGTCTGCTTTTCTACCACTAAGTCGTCAACGATAATGTGATGTTAGGCTCTGGTGAACTTTCAAATAAAGAGATTCTCTAGTTTGGTGACGGTCACGACATACCCATTAGGGAGTTTGGCATACCAATCAAAAGTGGCATCAGTCAGGCAGCTAATGAATTTACGGAACAGTAGAGCATCACTAACCCCAGCGTTGCAACTAATTGCTCGAAGGTGTGCAACATTTTGACTAGAATTCTTCGTCTCATCAAAAAGTTTGAAGAGAGGTGATATAAAGACCTCAGGGTACTAAACGAAATCAACCTCTTCCGGGTAGATCTATCTTTTGGAATCAATGATTCGCTCTTAAACTGAGCCACAGTTCCTTTAATCTCTTGTTCCATAAGTCAAATAATATCCTTTTCCGGAATCACTCAATGGACGAAATCTATCTTCTTTTGATTGTCTTCATTAGTCTATGTTGCTTCTTTCTTGTCATCAATAATGTGGACCACTTTCAGTCAATTAATTTCAACAGGGTACTTCTGGTAAAATGTGTAGGGTTGCCAAGGTAGTCATCATTTCTTTTTCCTTCTTTCCGAGATGACTAAGCCTTTAGAATTCCTCAACAGGATCTTTGTCAGTTAGATTGAAAATCTTGATAGTTAATCGTGAAAATCTAAACTTAAAAATTTCTTAAAAACAAAATCACAGCCTTAATCTAGGGTTTTCTTATGTAACTTTGGTTGCATAAAATGTACTTAACTGTAAGAAGTTTATAACCCATATTTAATCTAAACCCTATCTAGGCTTTAAATTAGATTAGAGAAACATTTATCAATTTTAATTATAGACGAATACAAATATCTAATATTTCTAAATGTAAGTAATTGAACCCATCATAAATTGTTATTTCTATCTCTCGCGAAAGTATATTACTTTTGATGTCGTAATTGATTATTTAAATAATTAAATCTTCAAATCTATATGGTTCTATAAAGACACTTCATGTGAAGTGCCGAAAATATATAACTGACTGTTGAGAAGGAACTGCTAAAATATGTTACATCTTGCATTCACCAATCCCCCCACTCCTCTCCTCATCCTCACTTTCCTCCCCAAATTCAGTAAGCAATTTCTCAAGTTTTTTTATACTTATTCATTATTGGGAGACTGCGTTATTTCTTACCAGGTGATCCAAGCAATAATAAATATTTTTTTTTGAACTTGTTATGGAGGGTTGTCATTTGAGAAGCGCTCTTAAAAAGTTCTTAAGTGATTTCTCGAGAATCTTCATGATAGTCATCAGCTCCCTCAATCACCAAATCTGATCTTCAATATCACTGCATCGAGTCAGCTACTTTAAAACCGCAGGAGAGGCTGGCATCAATACAATAATCTCCTTCAATGCGGATAATAGCTTCTCATAGGCCTTTTAATTATTCTCCTTTGAAGGACCTCAAATCATTCATCTATAGGATGTCACCAAGGTGTGGGTAGCCTGTAACCTCCAGAGATAATGTTCTCATAACCATGCACTAGTCTTCTGCCAAGGAAGGTGAGTAATCGACTAAACCTAAATGACAGGTTACTATCACCCCAAGGCTTGATTTAATGTTCTAGTCTATCGTCGGATTCACCATCCTCGCTCGCCTTTCAAGTCCATCCCCTCCCTTTGAAGTGGGGAGCCATGACTTAGTGGTGATTTTGGGAGAAGCTAGTTAACAATAACTTCATCGGCAAGAGGCTCCTCATTTTCTGCCCCTAATAATCCATCGGCCATGAGGAAAGAGTGAATGGAATGAACATCAAAAAGAGCAATGGAAGCACCCTCTACTTCACCTAGTTGATCTGATTCTTCCCCAAGAAGTTTCGCTCCATGAAAATGAGATAAGGTAATATCTATAGAATACAAGGGTTAACTCGTTCCTAATTCTCTCAAAATCCTCTTCTTTCAATATGAATCAATTCATAAATTCCCTTCTTTTAGATAACCATGGTGGAAGGAGAAATATAATAAAGATACAAACTCATACATGTAGTTGTATGGTCGAGTTCCTCCTTTCAACCTTTCTCTATGACTCCGTCCTCACTAAAGATACACTCAATCTCATGCAACAACCTCACTTTCACCTTCATTGAAAGCAAGGGAGTCGGCCTCATCTTTATCAGCCACTTTCGAGGAAGCAAACCAAATTTCTTTTTCAATATTTTACTTTCTTCTCCAAGCCTTAGCATCCGACCCTGTTCCTGGAGAATTTGACGAGCCTCTTTTGATACTCTTATGGAGAAAAGTGACCTAAAGAGGCTAATTGGAATCTTCATACTCCTCAAATCTACTATTAATACCAGCTAAGCATTTCAGCATCACCCCAGCGAGCACACAGTGGAAATCGAAGCTCGAGGCTGCACTAGTCACGATAAAACAACAAGTTCATCATTATACAACATGTTTGCCACCTTTTTCTTCGCCATCCTTAAACGGAGGGAGAAAGCAAAGACATAATCTAGTTTGAATGATTGGACTTGCTCTTAGGTCATCTTTGAAATACTCGAGCTCTCAACCGNGCACGATAAAACAACAAGTTCATCATTATACAACAAGTTTGCCACCTTTTTCTTCGCCATCCTTAAACGGAGGGAGAAATCAAAGACATAATCTAGTTTGAATGATTGGACTTGCTCTTAGGTCATCTTTGAAATACTCGAGCTCTCAACCGCAATAAAAGGCATATGATCAGTGCAAGAGGAAGCAATCATGGTAAAAGCTAACATAAAAACTTACAGAAAAATAACAAAAGTGGAACAACCGCTATGGAAAACCATTTTATAGGGTGGACTATAACCACCCTAAGGGTAAGAAAATAAAAAAAAAGGAGTCATATTTGATAAAACAATCAAGTAGTTATGAAAATCAAAGCAACAGAATAAAACCTTTATTTACTTGAGCATTAAATTTCATTATAGAGGATTTCTGTAAGAACAAGCAAAATGAATCAAAGCAACGATAATAACCCTACA
>JXCR01080867.1:13497-37484 GCA_002079205.1 Phalaenopsis hybrid cultivar
AAAAGGAAGGGGACGACTCATGAATACTCGACTCCTCACCTGAAATTTCAAGTAAATGTGGATTTGGGTTTTGGTTGAAACAATTTTGTTTTTGCAAGTTGTCTTCCACCTACTCAAGATTTTTCTTCCTCCTGGTGTATACACAAAGTTTTTTATTTTGGACTAAAGGTTAGGTTGGTTGTATATCCTCATTTAGAGTGGGAGAGTAGGTGAAAGAGTAGGATTTGGTGGGTTTGTTTTTTGGGTGTCATCAAGTGCGTCCCAAAATTAACGGTCCTCTTTTGCCCGATGATGGATTTAAATGTCACGACATCTTGTGGGACATTTGCATACATGTGTCTCAAACATATCCATCTCCCACTTTAGGTGCCATTGAGTTGACTAGCAAGACATAATAATATGGTCTCGATTCTTCCATGTACGGCGGTTGGGGTCATTGATCTCATGAATTGTGTCCTCTCCAGTGAGATGATTCTCTTTGCCTTTACCACAAACATACATAAACACGGATTGCGATCATTGAAGAAAGTTATGACCATTGAGTTTATGATTTGTGATAAAGTTTGAGAGTTCAGGAGTAGTCTGGACAGAATCCTTGGTTTCTATCTCAGGATTCACATATGGAGTAGAACTTGACATCTTCATCTTGTACTTTGTCATCATCCCTAAGCGTATTTAGGGCTACTTTCATATTTACACACATAGCACTTGAATCTTTAATATCACATAAAAAATAAAACTAATATCACTTTTTAAAAGTGAAATACACCGTTTCATGCATAGGTTTAAAGCACAAAAGTGTTATGCATGTAAATATGATAGTTTAGGTNGATATGTAAATACATCAGACCTGTGTTCTATGTATGTAAATTTCCCTTTAGATTAAGCATAGGTGAAATCATGTTTCTATCATAGCCAGCTCAACTACAGCTTTTGAAAGACCATTCTATTTATGTTCTGGTCAACTATTAGCTTCTTTTATCATCTCACTTGCAGCGATGGCGAGTCATTCATTTCTGCTGATGACCTCAGAATAAATTTATGGAATTTGGAAATAAATAATCAATGCTTCAACATTATCGACATGAAGCCTTCAAACATGGATGATCTAATAGGTGAATAATTTGGTAACTTTAAACTCTTAGGTTTAATTTCCAAAGAATTATCTGCTGGTTAGTGACAAATAGGGGCGAGCATTTGGTTTGTTTGGATGGATTGATCAAATTGGGCAAACCAATTGCAACTCAAAGCCACAATCTGAAAAACTGAACCTATCAAAATTTTGGTAAAACCGAATTGACCGAACAAAAAATTAATTCTGTTCAAACAATCCAATTATTAATAAAACGTTTTTTTTTTGTTGAAGTTTGATTATGAATAAACATTATAAATTACATATCTTACATATATAATATTAATTTAATTTTATGAATCCTTTATTTATTTTAATCAAATAGTGCATATGCGACAAACTTTGATTTTTTTTTTTATTTGTTTGACATGAAATTAAAATATGGAAAGATTTACTTACATACCACTTAATTCCTATGTATTTATATATGTAACAGTAGAATTTAATCGGGGAGGAAAATTCCTAAATCCATTATTTACAAATAGGGTACATATACTTATTTGCAAACTCACCAAACATATTTCACTTAAATTAGAATAGGAAATAATTCTGAATAAAAAAATAGGAAAAACATAAAATAGGATGAGAATAAAACAATCAAAGGTTTCCTAAAATATCCTTATAAAATCCTCTAACATTTGAAGGTGGTGGTTGACCCACTTGAGAGAGGCAAATATGAAAAAGACCAAATCTTCTCAGATTGTCACTCTCCTCCTCAAGCTTGGTCATAAATGTTGTACAGATCAAGTTGTGTATTGAATTCCTACTAGGTTATGAAAGGAAGAACTTTGGTGAAGATATCAACAATTTGTTGGTGTGTCAGGATGTAGCTTAGTTGTATCACTCTCCCATTGACCTCTTCAGAGATGAAGTGTCTATTAATTTCAATTTGTTTGGTCCTATGATGATGCACATGATTATTGACAATATCGATAGCTGCTTGACCGTCAGATAACATCTGTACAGGTCCATTGAAAGAATATTCCAGTTTCCTTATCATTTTCTGAATTCAAATTCCTTCACAGATCCCCAAGGCAAGTGTCATATATTATGATTCTGCACTGCTTCTCGAAATAATAAATTATTTCTTTCGAAATAATAAATTATTTCTTACTTCATGTAATTAGATTTCTCTATACATATGAGCAATAATCTGTGGTGGACCATCAATGTATTAATTACAGTTCTCTATTTTTGGTTTTCTAGAAAATTAACCCATTACTAAAAGTCTTCTTAAGAAATCTTAGAATTCAATATACCATCTTCAAATGCACTTCATTTGGGTTATTCATGTGTTGACTCAAAATGTTGACAATGTAATATCTAACATAGTAGGTGACATATAGATGAGTTTTTCTACCAATATTTGGCATATTGTCTTAACCATAAATATGCTTTCTTCTTCCTTGTTAAGCTTCTTATTGGGTTCCATCGAAGTATCAACGGGTTTGCATCCAATAATCCTTATTTTCATTAATAGATGTTGGATGTTTTTCCTCTGATATAATAATCCATTTCTTGGATCTTGCTACCTCTATGCCTGGAAAATATCTCATGTTTTTTAGGTCCTTGATTTCAAACTCGGTGGCAAGCACTTATTCAATTTTGAGAATTTCTCTTCCATCATCACTAGGTAAAATCATATTATCCACATATACAATCAATGCAGTAATCTTATATCCCTGAGTATGTTTTAAATATTGTATGATCAACTTGATTTTGAGAATACCTAATGGGTTTCGTAGTCTTAGCAAACCTTTCAAACCACATCATTGGTTATTGCCTAAGCTATTAGAGGGACATCCCGAGTTTGCATACTAGGTGATTGCTTAAGACTTGGTAGCATCTCTATGTATACTTCTTCCAGATCCCCTTTCAAAAAAGCATTTTTTTACGTCAAGTGTATGTAGTCCCTATTCCTTGTTAACTGCTCCTGAAAGAAGAATTATGATAGTATTCAATTCAACAACTGGTGCGAAGGTCTCCTGATAGTCATTCCCATAGGTTTGTGTGAAATCCTTAATAATAAGTTTGGCCCTAAGTCTCTCAACATTCTCATCAACTTTGTATTTGATGTTAAACACTCATTTGCATCCAACTGGCTTCTTATCCTGAGGAAGTTTCNTTGGCCACTTTATTTTTCTGATGAACTTTAGTACATTACAAACATATTTAAGCAGCTTTTTTTAATCTTTTCAAGCTTTTTAATGTTTCTCATAAATTTCTCTTATTGGAAGATAACATGATATTTAAGTGTAATAAGTTAAATATTATGGATGCATTGTATGTAGGATCGAGGATAAAAATGAAGATATAATCTCTAGAATTATGGAAGAATACCTTTAGAGTGCTGATCCTATAGTTTAACCCAAACCACGACCAAACGACACAATTTTATTGGTGAATTCAAAGAAAATATAATGATGACTGTCCACACAGAACTACACCAACATGCAAACTATTAAATCGACAATGACGACTCCTCCAACAAGAATAAAACTGTACGAAATAAGAAAAAAATGTTTGAAAACACATAAAAAGCTCTCTCAAGAGGGTCCGACTGGGAAGGAAGGGGGCGCAGTAGTGTCAAAGGGATGAGGAACGTCTGGATAGCAACCTGGAGAATGGACAGCTCCTGGAAGATGACGACGACAACCTGGATAGCAACGTGGAGAATGGATAGCGCCTGGAAGATGACAACGATGGCCTGGATAGCAACCTGGAGAATGGACAGCGTCTGGAAGATGACGACAATGGCCTGGATAGCAACCTGGAGAATGGACAGCGTCTGGAAAATGACGACGACGGCCTGGATAGCAACCTGGAGGGTGGACAACGCCGGAAGATGATAGTGGTGGTATATACAACAATCTAGAGGGTGGACGGTGCAGGAAGATGATGTCGGCAGTCTGGACAACAACCTGGAGGGTGGACAACGCTCAGAAGATGATGATTGCGGGTTGTGGCGGGGGGTTGGAAGGATAAATATCTCGATGGGTTCGAGTTATAGCCGGACCCCTTGGAGACGAAACTACCTTGGACAAATTACAACAACAGCACCTCTCGCTGTCGAATATAGCCCTCGGAAGGGAAGAACACCTCAAAGGCAGCAAATTGTAATATGGAATAAGACAAAACTGAACCCTTAACACTACTAACAACATATTTATAATTGGGATTAATAAATAGAATAGGTAAGGATCAAAATAAGAAAGAAATAGAAAAGAAAGGGCATAGAATAGGCAAAGAGTAAAATAGGAGAATCATAGAAAAGAAAGGGAATAGGAGGGAAGCGGAAATGGCAAGGGGTAGGGCTGGACCATGGTACTGTAGTAGCTACAGTTCCGTGTCCCGGTAAGCTCCCGCATCAAGTGTTATGCCATAAGAGCATATGGTGAGGATTTAAATGCAAAGTTTATACAAAGTCATTAATATCTAAGGTGAGTATAACTAAAATAAAAATGCTAAGATGAGTGTGACCAAAATGAAAAGGGACATGTCTAATACACAAATTTTATCTTTTACATTTATGTCATCCCAGCCTTTCATATCGCATTAAAATTATTACTATTTTAACTTAAAAAAAATGAAATACAACTATTAATGCATAGGTAAGGTGAAATAATATATGTAAAAATTAAAGCTTAAACATTGAATATGCAAATACATAAGAATTGTGTGGTATGCATGTAAATCTTTCAAACAAAAAAGGTTAGCTTAAAGAGTGATTATGTTAGAGGAATAATTTGAGTGACCTCTATTGAATATGCAATAATTAAAGATAGGCTTAGGTGCTTTAGACTGTTATGATTCTACGTCAAGATCGACAATTTTTTTTTCACAGAAATTAGAACAAAAGTAAATATTTTCTTCAATAATTCAAACAACTCGCACAAATACAAAAGGTAAACACCTACAATCCGAGAGGTAGGCAATCTCTTTCAATTCCTACAATTCGAGAGTCAGGAAATCTCTCTCAAACCTTAGATGTAAACCTCACAACTCAATCTCCTGCATAAAACCTAACTCTAGACATAACAAACCTATTTATACCCAACAACAATAATAATAAAAGACTAAATTGCCCTTAGGCGTACAAAATACAAATTTTCCCTTTGGCTAGGCGTCCTCGTAATAATACCCCCCTCTCAAAATAAAACACATGGTCCTCAAGGTGGAAAAAAATGAGTGTTTCTCCTCCCCCACAACTGTCTCTATTTCCTTATTCTCTACTTCTTCGTCTTGCACTATGAGAACTTGTAATCTTTGTTCCTTGCAACTGTGTCTTGGGATAAACTTTTCATCACACTAAAAACATAACTCCTTGGCTCGCTTCTCCTGGATCTCTGTCTTTATAAGACGCTTGAGTGTGATCATGGTCCATTATTCGTGTCTCGTGCAATCTCCCTTTGGACTTACATAGTATTAAATTTTGGCATTATCGTGGTTGCAACAATTCTTTACAGCGCTCCATCCATGTTGCTCTTGTTGGCTTTCTTCATCTAGTTCTTGTCTTCCACCATCTCTCTCAATCCCCGCGTCTTAGTAGTCAGAGTGTTGCCTGTATGTTGGGCTTTAAGTCTTTCATGAAATTCCTCTCTAGTCCTATTTCAAAAATCCCCCATAGTTGTCTCAATAATAGCTCAAATCTCTCTCTATATTCTATGACCGTCCCTCTCGAGTTAAGGCATATAATTGCTCGTGTAGGTCTCCTTCTCGAACGACTCGGTGTCTTTTCAACAAACAATCATTACATTCATCCCACGAACGAATCAGGTATCTAGCCTCTCTTCACTGAAACCAAGGTTTTTCTCTCTAAACACAATTATGTCGCCATGAGTTTCTCCTCCCCATCTAACCCATTCATTGTGACGTATCGCTTCGCTCGGTATACCCACCCATGTGCGTCTTCCCCTCCGAAGATCGGCATCTTCAACTTCCTAACTCTAACTTCTTCACCCTAACTTCCTCTTCTTATGTTGCTTCCTACAATGTATCGAGGGTACAACTTTTTCTTTTGACCGTAGCTATATCCCCTCCCTGCTTCTCTCCCTTCTTCTTCGTGCTTCTCCAAACCTCTGGCATAATCCCTTCTCCATGTTTCAGCCCAACCATCTCCATCAGAAATCTCTATCCCACCTTTGATCGGAACTCTGAGAGGATGTTCGTGATAGTGGATGTTTTCCTCCTCATGTTCCTCGTGTTCGATCGCTTTTCTTTTCGATCTTGCCACATATTCTCCAATCAACCATTGTTTAGGATTTGCAAGTTGAACCGCTAGTGGGAACTTGGATTGCATCTCAATAAACTTCATGCTCTCGAGGTCCTCCATTTGATTTTCCATGGAAGAAAACATATCCTCTATAGTGGCGAACTTTTCTTCAATCTCTGATATGATTTGTTTGATGTCTTCCTCTAATTTTTTATTCAAATCATATCTTTTCTCAAGTGTCATTATCTACTGTCACTAGGGCACGCTTGATTTAGGGTCCGGTCACTTACTCTAGTATCACAATTGAAGCACGTCCGATTCCATCGCGGCCGTCCCTGCTAGTTTTGATCTGATCATGTTTATTTCACGCAGTTCAGTCAAACAGAGATGAAAGTAAGCCGAAATCCGTAAACCTTCTTTCCAGCACCGATAAGATCTCCTCATGAACTTCCCCTTAAGTTCTGATTGTGACTGTATCACAGGGTTCATTCCCGGCAGTGCGGGCCGACGAAAGGCTTCGAACCGTTGCTTTATTCTGTAGAAGGAAAACACATGTGAAATGAAATCCTTTAATAATTTAAGATACTTATAATAATTTTTTTTTTTTATAAAATAAAAAGGATATAATGGTAATTAATTTAATTGTTTTATTTTTATATAAAAACTTTATATGAATCTATTTACAACATTGAATTACAGGAATCCAAAATTATGTAAAAATAGAAATAAATATAAAAATATGTCAAGAACAAACCAGTGAAAACAGATTGCAGAACGGACACCCGATGGTACCAAAAAGCTGATTTATATGAGGATGTACAAAATTCTTTAGGAAGATAAATTCAACAAGAAACTTATTTTTTTCTTACTTATGATGCCCAAAAAATAAATAAAAATATGCTTAAAATATAATTAAACGTGCTCTACAATGTGGTGAATATATTTTATAAATCAAACTACTAATAATTGAGGAATACATTGAGCATCAAATTAATTTTAAAAACTAAAAAAAAAAATAATTAAACATAAAATAAACATGCAAGACTTGCAAAATCATAAAATTAAGTCTCAACAGTTGCACTGGTATACTACAGTAGGAGTCGTTACATTCTCCCCTCAGAAAAATGTCGTCATCGACATTCAAAATATCTAACTATCAAACAAATGAATATAATTATCTTATATCAGCTCTTTTTCCCAAGTTGTTTTTTATTTTTGATTGGTGGTTCAACTGAGCTTTAACCATAAGGATTTGTTTACTCCTCAATTGTCTCACATCAAAGGCCAAAATACACTATGGTTCCTCTTTATAAGTCAAGTTAGGCTGCATCTCAACTTCATCTTCAGAAACTCTGTGCTCTCAACATCAGAAATCCATTTTCTTAAAACTAATACATGAAACATATTATGCACGTTCAACATATAATTAGGTAATAATAATCGATAAACATAATTATCAACCCTACGAATCAATTCAAAAGGCCCGATAAATCCTGAGCTCAACTTACCCACTCTATCAATCTACTTATCCCTTTCATGGAACTGAACTTCAAAAATACAAAATTCCCCACCTGAAATTCAACTGCGCAATGTTTTGGGTCATAATACTTCCTTGGCCTATCTTGTGCTGCTCTCAATCGATCTTGGATTAGCCTGGTCTTTGCAGTAGCATCATCAACCAACTCAAAACACATCAATCTTCTTTCACCCACCTTTGTCCAAGATAAAGGTGTTCTGCACCTTCTAACATATAATGTCTCATATGGTGTCATACCAATACTTGACTTGAAGCTATTATTATAGGCAAATTCAATCAAAGGAACACGATCTATCCAACTCCTTCCAAAATCAAGTGCACATAATCTCTATTGATCCTCTAACAACTAAATGATCCTCTCCTACTGAGCTTTTGTAGGCGGGTGAAAAGTTGTACTGAAGTTTAATTTTGTCCCCAGATATTCCTGAATACCTCTCCAAAATCTAGAAGTGAATCTGCCTTCACAATCGAAAATAGTGATTATTGATATCCTATGTAGTATGACAATCTCACGTATATATAACTGTGCCAACTTTTCAATTGAATCTGACTTTCTAATGGGAAAAAATTGTGCAGACTTTGTCAACCGGTCAACCACCACCCATATGTCAATCTTCTAGAACATAGGTTGAATCCCAAATAGGTTCGATGCCTTTTCCTTTTGCTTTCATTCCATTAAATAATAATCTTACAATCTACTTTAGGTACAATATTTGTATAATCTATTTTAGCTAACTTAATAATGCATATTAATAATCTAAATGTTTAGCTAATAAGAAAATAAATCAAAATAAAGAAATGAAAGCTCATAATTTAACTGTATGATTTCTATTATTCCTGATTGACATTCCCCCTCAAATTGATATTGACTAATCAATAAGTATCAATTTGCCAACAAGAAACTTTGCTGTAACCAACAATCCTCAAGTTGTGGGTGCCGAAGCTGAAGGTGTCGAAACTGAGAATGCCAAAGCCTCAGAGACAACTCTTGAACCATAATATGATTTGAGCAAATAAAAACAAGAAATCCTATCGTTGCCGTCCATAAATTCGAATCATAGACACAAGAAGGATTCACGTACAGTTACACGATCCAAATGCTACCTATCATAGCCCACAAGAAGAATCCAATTACACGATCCAAATGCTATCGATCATATCCCACAAGCAGAATTCACGTCTTGTTATACGATCCAAATGCCATTGATTCTTCCGGTGACGACGAGGATAATTTGTTCCTTGATAATCACACCAAAGTGTTGAAGTCGAGATCAAAATGTCTCATTGGCTTGCAGATGAAGGTGACGAAGAAGCAAGAGCCGCTGCGAGTGGATTTTGAATGAAGGAGAGGCTCGGTCGAGACCAGCCGAGTTGAAGAGGAAGACAAAGTAGAACGAAGACGACGTAGGCAAAGAAATAATCAGACTTCGAGCAGACGACGAGAGATTCTAGATGAGCAGACGAGCGATTCACATTGGGTTCACCAGACGAGTAGACAGATGAAGCAGTCGCAGCTGAAACCAGACGCGGGAGACGGAACCAAGTAGAAGCAACAAAGGCTAGCGAAGCCGATATGGCGTTTGGATGAAACCGAAGTGGACGAAGCAAGGCGAAATAGTCCAATAGACGAAACAGTCGAAGGTGATCGAAGGTGGAAGAAGTAGTCGAAGATGTCGCGGATGTAGGAAGCAGGTGTCCATTTCTCCGAGACCCTTTCCCCAATTTCTCGCTCGAGGCACTCAATCTCGAGCCGACAATTTGAGGAGTTGTTGAGGCCAATATTGTGGAAGATGGCAGCGAGACGAGAGCGGTCTGGGGTGATCTCGAGCTCGATCTCGTGGATGATGGGCTTGAATCTCCTTGCGGAGGGCAAAGAGGTTGGGATCAATGGTGTGGGTTGACTTGCAGCATTGGCAGCAGAGTAGATCGAAAAGAGGAGCATGCTGAGAAGAGTAGAGAGGTTGAGGGTAAGCTCGTAGAAGCTGTTGGCGAGGGAATCACAAAGTAGAATAAGCTAGAGAACGATGAAGATCATTCAGTGAGTAGGGATTTGAATCGCTAGAGAACGATGAAGATCTCATGAAAATTGAGGGAGGCCGACCGGGGAAGCTTGATGGCGTCTGTGTAAGGGTCTTCTTGGAGGAGAAGTTCATCAAAAAGGGTGGCGAGTAGCCTGGATTTATGGGCGATGGAAGAGTAGTGACGCATCAGGATCAAGCAAGGGGCGTCAAAGAGAGATATTTCGTGGGAGAACCGGAGGAGAGTTCGGAGGAGGTCGATGTCGGATGGCTGAAAGAGGAATAGGGATCTTCAATAAAATGGGTTGAATCCTGAATAGGCTTGATGTCTTTTCACCTTGCTTTCATTCCATTAAATAATAATCTTACAATCTATTTTAGGTACAAAATATTCTGTATAATCTATTTTATCTAACTTAATAATACATATTCATAATTTAAATATTTAGCTAACAGGGAAATAAATCAGAATAAAGAAATTGAAAATAATTTAAATAAGGAAGCTCCTAATTATAGAAAACTCCTAATTTAGCTATCTGATTTCCATCATTTCTGATTGAAACCATATTGCATCATGACCTTATCTAGACCTTGGAAAACCCATAACAAAATTCATAATGACATCCTCCATTCAGGACTAGGCAAAGGTTGTAGCAAACCACTAGGTCTTTGATACTTTGCTTTTACCATCTGACATGTCTCACATCTCGAAACAAACTCAGCCACCTCACGCTTTAATTCAAACTTCCAAAACATCAATGTCAATATATGATACATCTTAGTGCTCCTTGGACAAGTTGTATATCCATAATAATGAGCCTCATGCTATATCTTATTTCTCATATCACCATTAGCAGGAACCCAAAGTCGATGCCCACAAGTCAACACCTCATGATCATTCACATGTAGCTCAGGTCTTCTCTCTGAATGATTCTGATTAACTAGTCTAACATACTCATCATCCAGGCTCTGAGCTTCTTTAATCCTCTCCTGCAAAGAAACTTGACCAATCATCTGTGAAAATACTGCATCCACATCACCAGAATGAATAACTTCTAACTCTAACCTCTCCATCTCTCGAATTTGATTCTCTGCAGATGTAATCAAACAAGCTGTCACATGATTCACCAAAAATAATATACTATTTTATGTATATATTTTATGCTTATTTTGATGATATTACACTTTAAATAAGGATATTTTCATATTTTTATTGCATGTATATTAATTTTATGCATTTTAAACAAAAAGTAGCAAAAATGAGGAAATTTGGAGCCAAAATGAAGATTTTCATGATTTTGGTGCCAGAGGCGTCATTTTCCAGAGAGCTAGCGCTAGAAGAGTCAGAAATTGGCTCCAGATGCACCATTTTACAGTGAAGCGGCGCCATAAGCATCAAAATTGGCGTCGGAAGCGTCAATATTCAGAGAACAGCGCGAACTTCATTAGGCTGGCACCAGAGAACCCCAGAAGCGCCAGAGACAAATTGAGATGGAATAAGGCGATTCATGACTATATTTAAGCAGTTTTTGAAGGCTCCAAACAATTTAAACGTCTCATGGAGTAGTTCAATGCATCTAGAGACTTTGGAAGACTCTTTAATGAAGAGATGTCTCTTAGACGAAGAGACTTGTCTCTTGGTGTTAAAAGGTGTTACTTTTGGGGGAAAAATTAGAGGGAATTTTGAATTCCTTTTGAAAGAAGGTTGGCTCTAATTAGAAAGAAGAGAAGTCTAAAGAAGAAAGGGGGCGTGAGATTGAGAGAAAGGTTTTGGCGTGAGAGAGAAGTCTTGGACAAGAGAGGATTTTCTTGTAGCGGTTGTAAGAGGAGAGGGAAGGTGAGAGATTTATTCTTCATTACACTTCTAAGAGAGAATTGAGTGTGATTGTAAAGAGAGAAAGTGCTTAAAGGGAACTTCTAGGGATTTGCTTGAGAAAGAGTCTGAGATAAGTTGTGTTCTTTTTTTTTCTTTGTTTTGTAAACTTATTTTTATATATGAAATCTGTGTTTTTTCGTATCCTTCTCTAGAATTCTGAGTAGTCTTCTTTATCTTTTTCCCTACAATGAGATAAAGTTTTGTGAAGAATTAGTTTTGTTTTGAAAAGTTTTAAATGCCAATAAATTATGATGATTCAAACTCTGATCTTTATTTATTTTTTGATCTGATCAATTGAAAGGTTAAAATTTGTTGAGAAACATACAATCCGAAAGGGCTATGCTTTCTACAACACGGTAAGAGCCACATTCAATTTCATGAGTGAGAATATAATCTATGAGGTTGCGTGCAAATAAATAGAAAAATATACTTTGATGGGTGTAAAATTAGAGATTTTAAGGTGACAGATTAAAATCCCAAATTTGGTCCAGTTGCTTGGAAACTAAAACAAGATTGTTAGCCCTCGGGCTAGGGAGAAGTGATAGCTCTGGAGTGACAGTCATATTATCCTCTCAACCTAATCACGAATTTAGGAACCAAACTCAGTATTAGTCAATTTTTTTTATGCACTCTCAGAAAATATATGATAGGATTGCTCATATTTGGCACAATACAATTTTATATGTATTTTAAATGATTTTAATTTCTTCAAACTCATTGTAAAGGGGAATGATGCTTTCTTAAATTTGAACTCTTCGTTTCAAAACTTTGTTTAGTCTTTATAAGTTTACTTATGGAAGTTTAACAATTAGTTTAGTTAACTTAATTCTTTTAACTACATTTCATTTAGCACACATTAAATTTATTTTAGATTTGTTTTGTTTACTTAAGTTTTATAGTTTGAATGTTGTGTTTGACGTTATAACCATAAAAATTCTAACTCCCTGTGGGATCGATACTTAGGGCTCCATTAAAACCTTTTATTACTTGAGCGATATGTATACTTGCGTTATTATTATGGTTGATAGCTTAGAGATTTTAAAAGATAAAATTATTTATACTGAATTTATTTTTATTGGGATTGAATTACATATTTACTATTAGTGTTGTCGTGTGTGTATTGTAATATTGAAAGATATTTACAACACACATCACAAAAATCAACCGCCGCATGACCACACCACTAGATTTTCTACTTAAAGCATTAGCTACCTCATTTGCCTTATCAGGTTGATATATAATACTGAGATCATAATCTTTAATCAACTCCATCCACCTTTTCTGTCTCAAATTCAGCTCTTTCTGAGTGAAAATTTTCTTTAAGCTTTAATGATTTGTATAAATCTCACATTTGACTCCTCATAAATAATGTTTCTATATATTCAATGCAAATACAATAAATGCTAACTCCAAATCATGAGTAGGATAGCTTTTCTCATGCGACTTCAATTATCTAGATGCATAAGCAATAACTCTCCCATTCTGTTGCAATACACAACCTAATTCTCTCAAAGAAGCATTGGTGAATACTTGAAAATCCTCAACATCATTGGAATTATCAGAATAGGCGCCAACACCAAGCAATCCTTCAATTTCTGAAAACTAGCTTCAGACTCAGGTGTCCAATCAAAAGGAACTGCTTTCCAATTCAATCTTGTTAGAGGAACTGCAATCTGTGAAAAGCCTTTAATAAAATTCCTATAATATCCCGTCATGCCAAGAAATTTATGAACTTCAAACACTGTAGTTGGTCTTGGTCATTTAATTGCCTGCACCTTTTGAGGATCAACATAAATATCATTGCTACTTACCACATAACCTAGAAAAGAGATAGTTTTCAACCAAAATTGACACTTTGAGAATTTAGCATATAGTTGTTGTTGTCTTAATGTCTCCAACACCTATCTCAAATGAATTGCATGATCATCTTCAGACTTGGAATACACCAAATATCATCAATAAAGACAATAACAAACTGATCTAGAAATGCTTTGAACACCCGATTCATTAGATCCATAAATAGAGTTAGGGCATTAGTCACACTCAAAGGCATGACCAAAAACTCATAGTAGCCATAACGAGTACTAAAAGTTGTCTTAGCTACATCTTCCTCCTCTACCCNGAGCACCTGTTGCAACTTTTAAGATGCATGAGTTTCTCCGCCCTAAGGTATTTAAATTTTTTTTTTATTTCTGGTGATCAGGGTGAGTAAAAGAGATGGATTTTTGAATTAAAAGATGCCTTATATGTTTATACTGCCCAAATCTTTTTTATTGCATAAAAAATACCATCATGTTAACTTTTAAAATGTGAAATACATCTTTCATGCTTAGGTTCGGTGATATGTTTGTAAAAATTGAAGTTTAGTTGCTAGATATGTAAATGCATGGTGTGTAGATCTTCCTNTATTTTTTTTTTATTTCTGGTGATCAGGGTGAGTAGAAAGATGAACTTTTGAATGAAAAGATTGCCTTATTTGTTTATACTGCCCAAATCTTTTTTTTTGCATAAAAAATACCGTCATGTTAACTTTTAAAATGTGAAATACATCTTTCATGCTTACGTTCGGTGATATGTTTGTAAAAATTGAAGTTTAGTTGCTAGATATGTAAATGCATGGTGTGTAGATCTTCCTAAAAATTAATGCAGAATTTTGAAAATCAAAATTCAGATAGATTTTGTTTTCATCCATTTGTTTCCGTAATAGCAAAATTAGGTTGATTCAGGGATTTTCATGCATAGGATTAATCATCTGGCCAACTAGTATTTTAATGGTTTTAATGTATTCTACAAAATGCTACTATGGAAGGCATGCTGAGATGTGTCCGATGTTTCANAAAAAATTAATGCAGAATTTTGAAAATCAAAATTCAGATAGATTTTGTTTTCATCCATTTGTCGCCATAATAGCAAAATTAGGTTGATTCAGGGATATTCATGCATAGGATTATTCATCTGGCCAACTAGTTATTTTAATGGTTTTAATGTATTCTACAAAATGCTACTATGGAAGGCATGCTGAGATGTGTCTGATGTTTCATATCCTATAACTATAAATATAGGCGAGTAAAATGTCAAAATAGTCTCGCTAATATTTGTACGAGATTATTGTAATCACAAAGTCTTTAAAAGTGTTAAATTAGTCTACATATTCTTTTTAATATGGGCTAAAATAATTCCCAAAAAGGAGCATTTTATACCTTATTAAAAGTGTCTCGGGACTAACTTGATATTTTTTATACTATGGGACTAAAATGACCATCTACAAAAAGTCAGGATTATTTTGACATTTTCTCAAATACAGGTGTGGTCTAGTTTATGTGGGCTTTGTTGTTGTTCTTTCAATTAAGCTTTATAATCTTAATTGGTGGCTTTGAAAATATAAGTAATTCAGATTGCTATTGTTTTTGGCCTGAAGTTCTACCTTTAATCTTGTATTTTGCTGCAAATTTTTTTTTTTCAAATTGATTGATTCCTTTCAGCTTAGTGCAAGCGTTATATCTATTTGACAAAATTTAAATGCTTTGGTAGCTATCAGAGCTGNTATCTACAGAAAGTCATGATTATTTTGACATTTTCTCAAATACAGGTGTAGTCTAGTTTATGTGGGCTTTGTTGTTGTTCTTTCAATTAAGCTTTATAATCTTAATTGGTGGCTTTGAAAATATAAGTAATTCAGATTACTATTGTTTTTGGCCTGAAGTTCTACCTTTAATCTTGTATTTTGCTGCAATTTTTTTTTTTTCAAATTGATTAATTCCTTTCAGCTTAGTGCAAGCGTTATATCTATTTGACAAAATTTAAATGCTTTGGTAGCTATCAGAGCTGTACAATAATGATTCAATTTTTGACAAATTTGATTGCTGCCTCAGTAGTGATGGCCATCAATTTGCTAGCGGTTCTTACAGGTTTACTAGAATTGTTGTTAATTTTGTACAATAATGTTTATTTTTCATATTATTTGCTAATATATTTTCTTGGTTACGTTTATCAGCAATACTTTCAAAATTTTCTCCCGTGGTGGACAGGAAAATGGACTTATATTGGATATTTGTAAAAATACACAGAGGTGTGCTTTTTGGCCACTTTATTCTTCTGATGAACTTTAGAACTTTACAAACATATTTAAGCAGTTTTTTTTAATCTTTTCAAGCTTTTTAATGTTTCTCATAAATTTGTCTTATTGGAAGATAACATGATATTTAAGTCTAATAAGTTAAATATTATGGATGCATTGTATGTAGGATTGAGGATACATATGAAGATATGGAAGAATACCTTTAGAGTGTTGATCCTATAGTTTAACCCAAACCACGACTAAATAACACAATTTTATTGTTGAAGTTAAAGAAAATATAATGATTATTGTCAACATAGAACTACACCAACATGCAAACTATTAAATGACAATGACGACTCCTCCAACAAGAATAAAACTGTATGAAATAAGAAAAAAATGTTTGAAAACACATAAACGGCTCTCTCAAGAGGAGGTTGGTAGGTCCGGCTGGGAAGGAAGGGGGCGCGGTAGTGCCAGAGGGATGACGAACGGCTGGACAACGACCTGTAGGGTGCACTGTGGCCAGAAGATGACAAAGGCTTTTTGGATAGCAACCTGGAGGGTGGACAACGCCTAGAAGATGACGACGACGGCCCGGATAGCAACCTGGAGGGTGGACAACACCGGAAGATGACAATGGTAGTTTATACAACAATCTAGAGGGTGGACGGTGCTGGAAGATGATGTCGGCAGTCTGGCCAGTAACCTGGAGGGTGGACAACGCTCAAAAGATGATGATAGCGGGTTGTGGCGGGGAGTTGGAAGGATAAATATCTCCATGGGTTCAAGTTACAGCCGGACTCTTGGAGACGAAACTACCTTGGACAAATTACAATCGGAGCACCTTCTCGCTGTCAAATATAGCCTTCGGAAGGGAAGAACGCCTCACAGGCAGCAAATTGTAATCTGGAATAATAAAAAACTGAACCCTTAACACTACTAACAACTTATTTATAATTGGGAGTAATAAATAGAATAGGTAAGGATCAAAATAAGAAAGAAATAGCAAAGGAAGGGCATAAAATAGGCAAAGAGTAAAATAGGAGAATCATAGAAAATAAAGGGAATAGGAGGGAAGCGAAAATGGAAAGGGGTAGGGCTGGACCGTGGTATTGTAGCAGCTATAGTTCCGTGTCTCGGTAAGCCCCCGCATCAAGTGTTACTTCATAAGAGCATATGGTGAGGATTTAAATGCAAAGTTTATACAAAGTTATTAATATCTAAGGTGAGTATAACTAAAATGAAAATGCTAAGATAAGTGTGTGACCAAAATGAAAAGGGACATGTCAAATACACAAATTTTATCTTTTACATTTATATCATCCCAGTCTTTCATATCACATTAAAATTATCACTATTTTAACTTAAAAAAAATGAAATACACCTTTTTATGCATAGGTAAGGTGAAATATATGTAAAAATTAAAGTTTAAGAATTACATATGCAAATACATATGAATTGTGTGGTATGCATGTAAGTATTTCAAATAAAAAAGGTTAGCTTAAAGAGTGATTATGTTAGAGGAATAAATTGAGTGACCTCTATCGAATATACAGTAATTAAAAATAGACTTAGGTGTTTTAGACTGTTATGATTTGACGTCAAGATCGACATTTTTTTTTTCACTAAAATTAGAAATAAATATTTTTTTCAATAATTCAAACAACTGACACAAATATAAAAGATAAGCATCTACAATTTGAGAGATAGGCGATCTCTCCCAATTTCTACAATTCGAGAGTTAAGAAATCTCTCCCAAACCTTAGACCTAAGACTCACAACTCAATCTCCTGCATAAAACCAACAATAATAATAAAAGACTAAATTGCCCTTAGGCGTACAAAAGATAAATTTGCACTTAGTCTAGGCGCCCTTGTAACAGAGACATGTATAATTAAAGCTAAAAATGCTCCAATTAGATGAATATATAAAGTTAATATTGGAGCATTAAGATGGAGAAGTGGTAGATTGAGTATAACATCGGTGGAAGTCCCTCAAAATGATTCGTGAAGGATAAGTTCAAAACTTTAGGCCTTAACTCGTTGGCATTTGGCAGCGATGGCCACTATTACTGATGTTATTTTTCTCTCATCAACTATCACTAGTTTTCTTTGATGTTGACTTTCTCTGCTGTTGATAATTTAGAGTTATGAGCTGATTTACCTGCATTGATCACCCAGGCCATCTCATTCCACTAATCCTAGAACACGAAGAAGACTGCGCAGCTTTGCATGGAGACAGCGAGGTTCTATCATTTAATTCAGGAGAAAAATTTGCGCACGCAAGACGTTTAGGGACGTTATTCAGAGAGTATTGAGAGGTTTATATTCGCGTCACACCCCCTGTAACCTCATGTAACCTATCTGTAACCTACCTGCAATCTACAAATATATGAAAATAGAAGTGCGGAACTTATTAGAAGGTACAAGTAGGTTACAGATAGGTTATAGGGAGGTTACATGGGGTATAACGCGGATATAACCTCCCAATACTCTCTGAATAACCTCTCTGACGCACGCAGCACTGCGTGCGTCTTACGTACGCTACATACTACACAATTTATATGTATTTACGTATCTAACACCTAAAAGATCATATTTACAAGTTTACCACTTCTATCACTATCTTTTTAAAAGTGATACATTCATTATTTTCCGTTTAATTTATGCTTCATACTTTTTTTTTTTCTGTAGCTCTCTTTTTATCTTCCAAACATTGAAAATGAAAAAAAAAAATCTGAATTATTTGACAGGAAATGAGAATTCAGACAGTATTATTCCATGTGATATCACATCCAAAGTGATCCACATGGCCTGGCATCCTACAGCAAATCTGGTTGCCTGTGCATCTGCAACTAGTTTGTATATTTACTCTTCCTGATACATTTTCAGGTAATTTTGATGGCCTGTGCATCTACAAAATAGTTTGTATGTTTACTCTTCCTAATATATTTTCAGGTAATTTTGATTTTTTTTTTGGCAAGATTTTAAATCCACATTAGATGGGAAAGTCATGGTTTGTCAACAACATTTGTCTTGCTCATCACTTGCCACTTGGTAAGCTCCAATGTCTTTGACCTCTAAAATTGAAGCTAGTGCTTCAAATTGGGCTTTTACATGCATACCACGCAATTCCTATGTATTTACAAATTTAACACCTGAACTTTACATTTTATATTTATACCAACCAAAATTTTCATGTCTGTAAGCAGTCAAATTGACGTTTTTTATGTGTAGGTGAGGTGGCATGTAGTCAAATTTGAAGTTGAGGTATTAGATGTGTAAATACGGAAGAATTACGTTGTATGTAAATCTTCCATAAGAAAATTACGTAAACGTGCGTTCTTAGTGACATTCGCGTGTAACACTTATGCACCATCAGCAAATTTATATCATCTGACATGAATCTTGAGACAATCTTTTTAAACAAAAAATATTCAATTTTTGGTTAAAAGTTATCAAGAACTCTGATTTTAGCAAACTTACAAACAAACTAATTGGCTCGATGAGATGGACTCAAAGAAATCAAATTGGTCAAATTTGAGTCAAATCAAGCCCAGATTAAGCTGTTAAATTACTTTTGGGAGCTTTCACTGCATAATTGAAATATTAAACAGATTTTGAATTTGGCAAGCTTGTAGTCTGATCGAGTGCCTTGATAAAGACAAATCTAACGAGCATAAGACCACTTAATTCTAACATTGTTAAGATACTCAAATGTTTACAAAATATCGTTCAATCGCCCCAAAATTCAGTTAAATTGCAAGATTTTCTTGTTGAACATGGAAATATCAAGAATACTGGATTCCTTTTTAGTTCATCAATCAATACATTTTGGGAACACTTAAAATTTACATTTTACATATATGCCACCCTATTTCTGCATTAAAGGTGTATTAAATTTTCAAAAAATTAAAATAATGATATTTTTTATGTGATGTTAAATAATTTCCAGTTATAAGTGTAAAGTTAAGTTTACATATTAGATATGTAAATACATAAGAATTGGGTGTTAGGTATGTAAATACCACAAATATTAATTGGCTTTCACATGCTCTTTTGATATTTGGGTGATAATATTCATAAAATTGAAGATATTTAGTCTTATAAATAATTATGAACAAATTTTTTTCTGCTAAAATAACATTAAATTAATAATAATAAATAAAATAAATAAATAAATAAAACCATGCACCGCCTGGGAAACATTCAAATGGCATCTATATATAGCCTCTAATTAGCAAAGCGATTAATTTGGACTAGATTTTAATAGTTCAAGAAATTGCAGCATCTCACACATAAAAGTTCATAATTACAACATAATTTAAGAAATTGAAATAATGTANATTCAATCTTTGATTAAAAGTTATCACGAAGTCTGATTTTAGCAAACTTACAGACAAACTAACTGGCTCGGCGAGATGGACGCAAAGAAATCAAATTGGTCAAATCTGAGTCAAATCAAGCCCAGATCAAGCTGTTAAATTACTTTGGGAGCTTTCAATGCATAATTGAAATATTAAACGGATTTCGAATTTGGCAAGGTCGTAGCCAGATCGAGTGCCTTGATAAAGACAAATCTAAGGAGCACAAGACCACTTAATTCTAACATTGTTAAGATACTCAAATATTTACAGAATATTGTTCAATCGGCCCAAAATTCAGTTAAATTGCAAGATTTTCTTCTTGAATATTTTAGCACATCATTCAAGATACTGGATTCCTTTTTAGTTCATCAATCAATACATTTTGGGAACACTTAAAATTTACATTTTACATATATGCCACCCTATCTCTGCATGAAAGGTGTATTAAATTTTTTAAAAAATTAAAATAATAATAGTTTTGATGTGATGTGAAATAATTTATAGTTATATATGTATAAAGTTAAGTTTACATATTAGATATGTAAATACATAAGAATTGGGTGTTAGGTATGTAAATACCACAAATATTAATTGGCTTCCACATGCTCTTTTGATATTTGGGTGATAATATTCATAAAATTGAAGATATATAGTCTTATAAATAATTATGAACAAATTTTTTTTCTGCTAAAATAACATTAAATTAATAATAAATAAATAAAAAAATAAATAAATAAAAACCATGCACCGCCTGGGAAACATTTAAATGGTATATATATATAGCCTCTAATTAGCNATAAATAAATAAATAAATAAATAAAAACCATGCACCGCCTGGGAAACATTTAAATGGTATATATATATAGCCTCTAATTAGCAAAGCGATTAATTTGGACTAGATTTTAATAATTCAAGAAATTGCAGCATCTCACACATAAAAGTTCATAATTACAACATAATTTAAGAAATTGAAATCATGTAAGAAATTTTACATAAAAATTCTTATAAAAAATGCTTGATCATCATCATCATCATATATTACTTGTTAAAAAAAATTTTTTTTTCTAATGATCTGTTTAGGTTAGTTGCAGGTGTTTGAAGAAACAACTGTGGTTGTCACTGTTTAAAGAAGCAACAATGAAACTGCTGTTCAAAAAACTGTGGTATATATATTTAAATCAAACTGTAACATTCTAGAAACCATCAAACTTTTTAGCCAGATCTGATAGAAAACACAGCTTTCAGCTATTTTTTGAAAAATTAGGCGAAATATAATNAAATCATGTAAGAAATTTTACATAAAAATTCTTATAAAAAATGCTTGATCATCATCATCATCATATATTACTTGTTAAAAAAAATTTTTTTTTCTAATGATCTGTTTAGGTTAGTTGCAGGTGTTTGAAGAAACAACTGTGGTTGTCACTGTTTAAAGAAGCAACAATGAAACTGCTGTTCAAAAAATTGTGGTATATATATTTAAATCAAACTGTAACATTCTAGAAACCACCAAACTTTTTAGCCAGATCTGATAGAAAACACAGCTTTCAGCTATTTTTTGAAAAATTAGGCGAAATATAATTTTGTCAAATATAAAAAAACTTCAGTGAGTCATTGCATTGTTGCCTCAAACGCACCCCAAGGGTCTGTTTGGGGGAGCTGCAATTGTTTGAAGAAACGTTGTGAAACAACTGCAGTAGAAAGTTGCATTGGCAATTACAAATTCATTTTATTTTCAGAAAATTAGATCGCAGCTTTCTGACGCATGTCATATTTTAACAGTCCAGACTGTTTACTACAATAATTTTTTTAAAAGCAGCAAGAAAATAGTNGTTGTTTGAAGAAGCGCATGTGAAGCAACTGCAGTAGAAAGTTTCATTGACAATTACAAATTCATTTTATTTTCAGAAAATTAGATCGCAGCTTTTTGACGCATGTCATATTTTAACAGTCCAGACTGTTTACTACAATAATTTTTTTAAAAGCAGCAAGAAAATAGTNTTGTCACAGTTTAAAAAAAAACAGCAATGAAACTGTTGTTCAAAAAACTGTGGTTGTTATATATATATATATATATATATTTTTTTAAGTCAAACCGTAACATCTAGAAGCCACCACACTTTTTAGTCAGATCTGATAGAAAACGCAGCTTTCAGCTATTTTTGAAAAATTAGGTGAAATATAGTTTTGTCAAATAGAAAAAACTACAGTGAGTCATCGCATTGTTGCCTCAAACGCACCTCAAGGGTCTATTTGGGGGAGCTGCAGTTGTTTGAAGAAGCTTATGTGAAGCAACTGCGGTAGAAAGTTGCATTGACAATTACAAATTTATTTTATTTTCAGACAATTAGATCACAGCTTTCTGACGCGTGCCATATTTTAACAGTCCAGACTGTTTACTACAATAATTTTTTAAAGGCAGACAGTAAATAGTTTTCCAAATAGAATTATGTTGACAATTTGAAAACAAAGCAGACAGAAAATTGTCCCAAACAGATCCACCCTAAGTCTATTAATGATAAAAGATGGTGATAAAACATTCCATATAAAAATTTGTACAAGAATTTCATACATGATGAATATTGTGCGACTAGTTAGCAAGGGCGTGCCTCAATGCCTTCCTCTCTTGAAATCTTGGCACTCTTCTTTCGTCCATCTGAAAACAATTTAATAAATATTAGGGAAATTTACATTCATACCATGAAATTCCTATATATTTACATATCTAACATTTAAATTTACTCATTTACATTTATACCACCCATATCTTTCATATCGCATTAAAAATACCATCATTTTTCTCGAACAGAGGTAAGGTGGCATGCATGTAAAGACTGAAGTTTAAGGGTTGAATATCTAAATACATAGGAATTGAGGGGGGTGTGCATGCAAATCCAGGCTCAAATTTAGTTATTTGGATCTATTTAGGCTCAAATTTGAAACTAACAGGCTTAAATTTAGTTATTTGGATCCGTTCCAGCTCAAAATCAGCTCGAAATTGGCTCGTGACTCCTTATATCAAATTTTACTTGGCATTATACATATAGTTTACGAGTCAATCTTGAGTTGGTTCGAGCCGATTCATATATGATTCAAAATCAGCTTGAAAACAAATCGATCGAAAATTTCAGCACATAAATCCGCTCATCTTTTTCGTTCCGAGCCAAAATTCAAATCGATCGTAGGTCGATTAATGATCTTCAAGCTAAATTCACAGCCCTATCCATTAATACACCTGATAAATTGCATCTTCGTCTCTAGCTTTCTTGCCCTCTCTCCTTAGGCTGCATCCTTCTCCTTTCTCCCTCTGCTGAAATCTAGGAAAATGCGCCCACTGCATTTGTAAATAATTTAATTATGAGGGGCATTTACAAAAATACCTCTTTCATCAAATTACTTTGGGTGTTATATATGTAAATGAACAAAAATTCTTGTATTATTATAATTACATACGTACCACACAATTTTTGTTCATTTACATATATAACACCCAAAGTNAATTACATTTACATTTTTATTTACTTAAATGATTAAATAGTTTAATTTGCAAATTAGATTAACAAATTATAATTTGCTTTACTTAATGTTTGATGAGACTCACATTCTTTGCTGCGGTGCTGAAGGCTTCCTTGTGGGTGATGCTTGGATCTCTAGCTTTTATCCTTTGTATCTCTTCCCTGCATATTAAATTTTTACTAATAAATAACTTGGAAATTTTGAGGATATATATATATATATATATATATATATATATATATATATATATATATATATATATATATATAT
>JXCR01080867.1:49078-72998 GCA_002079205.1 Phalaenopsis hybrid cultivar
CTTTTCAAATCAGCAAAAAATGGGAACTATTTTAAGCAAAATTTATAATTTCTCAGGGAGTAAAGGTTGAACAATGGCCTGACAAGCCTTGCTACCCAACTGTTACCATGCAATATAAAACTTCGTCACCCTGGAATTCTGTACTTGAATTTTCCTGCAGTCTGGAGAAAAATTTTGTGCTAAGGTTTACTTTTATAGCACCCAAATTTTTTATATCACATCCAAAATATCACTAATAGAAGTTTTAAAAAGTGAAACCTTTCATGCACAGGTAAGATGGCATATATGGAAAAATTGAAGTTTAGGTGTTAGAAATGTAAATACATAAGAACTGTGATAAGTTTGTAAACCTTATTTTTATTTAATACATAGATAATGGGAAAAAAATTAACAATAGGAAAAATAGGCTAACTAGCCCATTGAAAACTCATGGACCTTTTAGGCCTATTTAGTTGCTTTGTTCATTGTAAATCCAGTCCAAATATTTTAAACTCAGTTTCAATTTCAGTTTCAATCTCATCACAATATTTAAATTTTGATAGTTTGTATAGTTTCAATGATATCAGCATTCAGTTTTGATGCCTTACTCTAGATTTTATTATTAAATATTTTAAGAAAACCTATTTAAGATACTAAACAAACAGAATTATATAATTAAAGCTCTAGTTACAACACATGAAATTTGATAAGAGCCTCTGAAATAGAATTGTACAATCAGTTAAGAATTTTAGCAAAGTTAAATCTAACCCTATGAGTTTCAGCTGAAACACCTTGAGTTTCATTCAAAACAATATCTAAATTCAAGTTTCGACTAAAACTCGTTAGTCTAACCTAAAAACAAAATATTAAACAAATGAGAAATAATCGAAATACAAGACCTAATGCAAGAAAAGAAAAGCCTGAGATAGGATCCAATGGATGAATATGAAGTGAAAATATTAAAGGATGAGCACTCTTTTAATATTAGATTACAACATTATAAATCTTATCTAATACGCAAATGTTTATTTGCTTGTAATAAATGTTACCCAACATTTTAAAAAGCGAATGAGCGAAGCAAAGCTTTTGACTGCCACATAAAATGAAGTGCAAGCTTCAACATTTTAATTTTAAATATTTAAAAATATAAAATATATTATGATAAAATAAAATTTAAAAATTACAAATAAAAAAACTTTCATGCCTGAAATATACAAGTTTTATCATTTTCAATTAGTGACATTAATTTAAAACAAGAAAATGAAATCACATTAGCTTGAAGTTTATTATGTAATAGCTATTTATATTAAAAAATATTATTATAATAAATAAACATTATAAAGAAAGCTTAAATGAAATTAAGTTAAAAATAAAGAATAGATGATGGCAAGATAAAAGAAAATCATCAAATTATAGGTGTGGTTAACAAGTGGAGGTGACAAACAAAACCTATTTGTTACAATTGGATGAATGGAGAAGAGAACAAGATAAAAACCTAAAAAAAAAAAGCAACAAATAGGTGGCAAAAGGCATTTTTCTTAAGGATAGAAACTGAATCCCATATTTTATATATTAAAAGGGGCAAAAGGCCAATGTAGAGAGAGACTTAAAATGGGGCAATTCTTTGATACAATAGACAAATGAAATTCAAAGATTTTTTCTAAGAAATAAAAGTTAGTGAAGTAGGACTTGCCTCGATGATAGAAGTGGAGGTACGAGCCACCAAGCAAAGGCTTAGTTCAAAAGTATGCATTTAGAAATGGCAATGCAAAAAGTTAATGAGATAAGAGAGTTCGATTGGATTAGACGAGAGATGAAAGAGAGAACACAAAAGAAACGATGGTATTGAAATGACATGAAGCTTTTGTATTCAAAAAGAGGAACTTGGGATAGATATTTATTTTTATTCTTGACCTTTTTTGTTTTCATTTCTTTCCATTTGAAAAGCATAAAATGTTGAATTAGGCTGTCCAAATTCAATACAAATGTCCACGCTTCAGAGCATATCATGAAGCATATCTCATACAAGGAAGCTTACATTTCATACCACAAACACTTTGATGTTCATAGTTTTAGAGCGTTTTGGAACCACTTTGCTTCAAAGTGCATTTTTGCACTTTGAAGTGAGCTTTTTGAAACATTACTGCTACCTAATGCTGAGAGATTCAAATCTTTGAAAAATGTGTTGTGTTGGGTGTATTCATCTTTATGAATCATTTCCAAATACACCATTTCAATAAATTTGATGTGTATACCAATTTTAAAGAGAAAATTAAAGAGTGAAGGGAAGACATGACAACAATGATGATGATGAAGATCTTGACAATGAGGCTAATGAGAAACAAATCATAGTATCATTGCAGAATCATTTCATACAAGAGTTGTTAAAGCAAGGAGTAGGCTAACAAAGAGTAGATTAAGAATGTGTGTTCGTTTTACTAGCACCAGTAGTTTAAATGAGCAACTTGAGGGATCAAACTAATAGGAATTTCATTTCAATAATTTTGTAAAGTTTACACCGTTCAATGTATGGGCTTCTTAAAACTAATTTATTACATAAAAAAACTCCTCTTCATAATACAAAATTCAAGATAAATTAATTAATTATTTAGTACAATATGCTAACTTTAATTCATGTTGCTTAGTTGTTAATTAAGAATATTTTGCTAATTGCAATGTATGATGTGCAACAATGTTTTTAGCAAACTTAATTGATTATAATTTTAGACAAGGTTTATTTGATTGTTTGAAGAACCTCATTGTGCAACCCCGCACTCTTAATCCAAACCATTCATGATGTAAAAACAAAAGGGCAAAAAAGTCAAACGGTTAATAAAAAATTAGTATTTAGCATGAGACAGTCGCCTGATAGCTCATCCCAATAACAAGCATACTGCAGCTTTCCAAGATAATTTATTAAATTTTTTGGCCTCATGTCATCTTATTATTCATTTTATAATATAAATTATTCGCTTTTACAGAAAATTAATTTTTTCTTTGAATAAACTAAAACAAAGCTATTAAAAAGCATCAACATATAGTGAGACAAAAACAACATAGATGCAAACATTCATAATATGGTTAAAATAATTTGAGACGTAATCATAAAAGAGAAAAGTGCAAATTGATCCCTAACTCTTTGCAAGGAACATTTTAGTCCCAAAGTTTTTAAAAGTGTCAATTTAGTCCTCAGAATCTTTTAACATGGGTTGAAATTGTTCCCAATGAAGACTCTTTTAACCCTCATTAAAAGAGTCTATGAACTAATTTAGCACTTCTATAAACACTTGGACCGAAATGGCCCCATGTAAGCAATCATTGAACTATTTTGACACTTTACTCGAACATAAAATAACTTAAGGAATAAGCATTACCTGCATTTAGCATTTCAAAAAGGACTTCTTTCGCATTATCTAATTCCCCGACTTTGCTAAATCCATGAATGAAAGACTTATAAGTAAAATGATCAAGAACCAATCCTTTTTCCAGCATCTTGTTCCTAAATTTCCATGCAAAATCCATGTTGCCTCTCTTGCAATATGCATTGATTAATGTATTGCACGTAATATTATCAGCTTCGATATTTCTCTCTTCCATCTCATTCAATAGTTTATTAACAGCCTTCATCTTCCCCTCCTCACAGAGCTTTCGAATGACAGCATTGTACGTCTGAACACCCGGTCGTAATCCTCTCATTTCCATTTCTTCGCGTAATTTAAGTGCCTCATCAAGCTCATTAACTCTACAAAATCCGTCGATGAGAGTTGTATAAGTCACCTGGTTAGGAATAGCACCTTTAATTTCTTTGAAAAGCCTGAGCGCCTCTCTCATTCTCCCTTCTCTGCAAAATCCATGGATGAGAGCATTATAAGTCATGATATCTGGACTGACACCTTCCTTTCCCATTCTATCCTGAACAGCCAAAACCTCATAATGCATCCCCCTCCTACAGAAAAGTGAAATAAGCGTATTATACGTGAATAAATCCGGAATGACACCCTTATAATCCATCTCCCCAACCAACTTCTCCGCTTTCTCAACATCGCCAGATTTAAAGCAAACGTGAATCATGACGTTATAGATGTAAATATTTGGCACGACTCCTACTGTAAGCATTTCATGGTAAACCTTCCAAGCCGTAGCCGTTCGCCTCGACTTTGCCAGCATGCTCAACAAAGCATTGCAAGCATGCGGATCCAGTTTGAGGCCTTTGTTCTTCATATGGTCAAATATTTGGAGTGCATCCTCAGCCATCTTTGATTGTGAATATATGATTATGAGCCAGTTTAAAATTTGTGAATTTGTCTTAGGATCATCATAATAACACAGTAATGAACTCAGTACAGCAGGAGAAGAGAGAAATTCCTTGAAAGCAAACTTTTCAAGAAGATTTCTAGCAGTTTTGAATTGCCTGTTCTTAGTGAGGACAAGAAGCATGGTCCAGAAGGATTGGAGAGAATGGGGGTAGTGTGGCAGAGATTGTGCCCATCTGAAGAAAATCCATGATAAGGAAGCATCTTTTGATAGTAGAAGAATAATTTGGTTTATATTGGAAGAGGTAAAGAAGAAACTGATTGCGCCATTCGACAGTTTATGCCAACTCCCCTTCAAAATAACAGCATAAACACTTTGAATAAATGCAGTGTCACTTCTTCCGACAAAAAGTGTACCCATGTGAAGAAACCCAATTGATTTATTCTCTAACATAGAACCAGAAGAGGTTGGGTATTAGTCGAATCTTATGAATATCTTCATTGTAGTTCACATGCACCATAACTGTTTGCTAAAATGTCAGCAGGAAGAGAATATAAACAATAGGAGCAAGCTTCACGCAATAAATTATAATAATATGTAATAATCATTTAAATAATGTAAAATATGTCGAATTATTCAGTAAGATAAACCAAAATATTTACATAGAAAATTTAAAACAGATACAAGAAGTAATGGTTCATACAGATAACACGCTTAACTCTAGCATAGTGATGATGATGATGACAATAATAAAAATAGATAGATCCCACAGAACAAAAGTAAAAAAATTGAGAGCATTATAAACAAGAAAATTGCAAATCAAATTAGGAAAATTTCCTTACATGGAACACAATTCTTATGTATTCACATATCTTATACCTAAGTTATCATATTATCATATAGCTCTTTAGTTCTTTAAACTTATGCATGAAAATGTGTATTCCACTTTTAAAAAGTGGTAATAGTGTTTTTTTTTTTTTAATAAGACATTAAATATTTGAGTTTTATGAGAGCAAATATGGAAGTTATGTTGTGGGATATGTAAATACATAAGAAATATGTGCTATGTATATAAATGCCCCATCAAATTATGAGCTTTTGCAGCATAAAAGAGGATAACAAAGGATGGTGAAAATAAATGAAAAAGGAATTCGTAATGGAATGGTAGCATAAAATCTAGCATATGTTGATAAGTTACCTATTTCTTTAAAATTACTATCATAGCACCCTGATCTCATTCCTCTTTCAAATACTCCACTCAATTAATAGATTAAATCATATACATGTGATGACTAACTCAGAGAATTAACCTCTAATGCATTTAAAAAGTCATCCCAAGATTTAAATATCTAAAACCTCAAAAAACAACCAAGTAAATGTAAATATTCCCATCCATACCTGTTAGCTTCAATTCAGCAGAAGATGATGATGGAGAATTGACAGTAACTGAGGATGCCAATCTATTTTTTTCTGTCTATCAGGCAAGCCCATCACAAGCACCCAATGAAGCATTTAAAAGTTTCAATCATCTTGACTTAAACTGATTGGATATAATTGCACCTATAACATCAACAAATTAAGATTCAATGCCATTCAGGAGTCAACTGAAAGTAATAGCGTTTTAAATGTTTGGAGAGTGCTAAATTTAAGGTTAATTTGCATACATAGCACACAATTCTTATGCATTTACATATCTCACACCTAAACTTTCATATTTAGATACATAGCACTTCGGTGTTTTAAATCTATTCATGAAAAGCTGTATTTAGTCTTAAAAAAGTGATTATAATGTCATTTTTGAAGTGATAATAAGGATTTGAGTGCTATGTGTGCAAATATGAAAGTATAGGTGTGAGATGTGTACATACATAAGAATTGTATGCTGTGCATGTAAATGCCCCTAAATTTAATTGAGAACTTGTGTCCAAAAAAGGCTACGTAAGTGTAGAACTATTGCCTAATGAACTACTTTAAACGTATGATGTTTTCTTAAAAACTTACTGAATGCTCTTGATGTTAGCATGGCTTCTGAGAATTTAAAGTTTAATGTTACTCTCTTGTTCATGTTAATTGTTTTCTTATTATTTTTTTAGTTATATGCGTTTTTTTTAAAAAAAAAAAAATATGCAGCCTTCATCTTCTATATATGAGATCAAATGTTTACTTATTCATTGAACAGATGTATGCTTATGTTGGTGCAGAGGTCCAATTCTACAAGTAAAGGATTAAAAGCTAGTCCCGTCAATTTTTCCATATCATCTTTAGTGGTTGTACAAGTTAGCAGTATCATGCTTAGTTTTGCATTGAACTTTTATTGTGCCTACCATTTCATTTGCCTTACAATTTATCACCAAGGTCATGCCCTCATAAAATTTGTAATTGCAGCATCACAAAAAGTACTAAGGGGTCGTTTGGCAACTTCTATGATTTAATTCTAGTAGAATTAGTGAATCTTACAACTCCAAATTTAGTAAATCCAGAGGCTGCTAAATCCTAGAAATCGTTCGTCAAGAAATTTGATAAATCCAATTAAATCCAATAAAACTGTTGGGTAGCTGCTTTTAAGATTTAAGTCTATTACTTCAATTTATTTTTTTAATTACCTTTAATTATATAAATCATCAAGTAATAACTTTAAGTTAATTAATTACTAAGATTAATTTTTTATAATTAATTTATTATCATTAATTAGTACATATTAATCATAATTAGTATATAACATTTAGAATTCAACATTGCTTAAAATTTATAACTACTTAAACATAAAAAATAGATTATTTATTGATAAAACTAGCTTAATTCCCATCCTTCCTCGTTGTTGAATACCTAGTAAAGAAGCTTGCTTGCTTCGTCTCCGATGATCACCCTCCTCATCTTTGAAGAAATGATTGAGGTTGCCTCCATCGCCTCTGTCTAGGCTTCCTTCTACCGCGAACACTGCATTAAGCCATGTAACCTTGAGAGCTACGTCGCTCTCAAGCGCAGCCCTAGCAAGAACAATGCCCACCCAAACTTCATTCGCAACTGCCATCACATGAACACGAGTATGACAAGTTCAAGGCCCACATCAATAGCCTTCCTGACTCCATCCGCCGCCATTCCAAACACCTACCCCACTTTCTTCCCCTTTGTGTATTTCTTGACTAAATCCCTTAAATTCGCCGAACAACTGAATTTACTAAATCCTAGCTTTATGCCGAAATCCGGGGATATAAAAGGTACTTTCTTACCATCTGGTAGGATTTAACTTAAATCGCAGCTTAACTCCANGGCCGCCATTCCAAACACCTTCCCCACTTTCTTCCCCTTCGTGTGTTTCTTGGCTAAATCCCTTAAATTCGCCGAACAACTGAATTTACTAAATCCTAGCTTTATGCCGAAAATCGGGGAAATCCATATTTAGTAAATCCGGGGATTTAAAAGGTACTTTCTTACCATCTGGTAGGATTTAACTTAAATCGCAGCTTAACTCCATTACCAGACAGTCCCTAAGAAAGATATGATACAATGTGTCATACCTTTGTTCTAAATTCTTCCAAATGTTCAGCATCAATGAATTATTTCTACTTATAATTTTTTTCTACCGCAGCTTCCCTAGTTATCTTTAATCTGATGTGATCGTTTTCAATTTACATAAATGATTAAAAAATTGGGATTAAGAGCAGATTGCAACTACATGAAGCTTATTGAGTTAAAACCCAACCACATTGCATGCCACTGTTAGTACTGGTTAGCTTCAGACTGTCAGAATGTTAAGTTGCTACCAAAGAGGAAAATATTCAAATTCTTAAATAAATCCAAGAGCACAGAATTCACTGTTAATGGCAGCGGCGATGAACGGGATTGACTTCAATGGCAAATGTTTTAGTCATGATTATTCAAAAAAATTAAAATTAAAAAGAATATTAACCTACTGGAGAATTATGGTAACGATTGTTAGAAAATTAGGGTAAATATAAATATAAATTTGATTGTTTTGGAAAAAGAAAACTTCAGAACCGGCCCTTCAGCCTCCTTAAGTTCTCACGCAGATCTGGTGACTTCCTTAGCAATTTTTTGAGCTGGTTCGCAGCGGAAAAATAAATAAATAAGATTGAACGACCATAGCAAACTCCCTAATCAATGAAGAACACCCGGAGAAAAGAAATTAGAGCGCCGTAAGAGAAGTCAAGGAAGTGAAATGCTTGAAGTGGAACTGGTGAAGAAGAGATTAAATGAGAGTTAGAGGTTCACCGTAAGAAGAAGTTCTAGCGAGTCGAAGGAGAAAATGGGAAACGAAGCTTCGTCCGGAGGTATAGCAGGAAAATAGGACCGCAGAGGAGGCGAGTGCCCACGTCGCGGAAGTGAAAGATTTCGCCGCTAATTTCCCCGCCAGAAAATGGGAAAAGTGGTCGATAGCCATGTCACCGGAGGTACTCAGCGCGTACATAATGTAGTCAAACTACTTATATTAATCCCTCTTCATCATATGGGGGTTTTGTAGTGATTGGAGGGTCTTAATGACCTTAAAATTAAGCGAGCTAAGCTCGTTGGATTCCACTCACTTCGCTCGCTTAATTCTACTCATTGAGACACTCTATTTGAATGTAAATATGTCAAATATGGAGATTATTTGACCATCAATTAATGATATAAAATCTCCAAATGTGCTATATTGGCTTGATGTAGTTTTTATTGAACTTGGATTGGACCAATTTTGCCATCATTTGGTTCGTCTTGTCATGACGGTCAAGTTAACTTTAAACTTGATGAATTCAGATAGTAGACGATCTTTAATTTGAATCAAAATATTTCTTGTTTAATAAATTATCTTAAGATTTCTGTCAAATAATAAAAAATATTGTTGGTATATCAGTTACCCCATATTTTTAGTACTTGAATTGTAGGAAAATATAAAGCATTATGAAAGTCTTCTTCATCATTTCATATTCCCCAAAAACCTTGTATGAAATATCTGATATTAATGCTTCATGGAGCATTCTGAAAAATGGTGAAGTGCTTTTGAAAAGACATTGTATTATATCGTTGTTGGTAGTGTTGGTGGTGTTCGGAAACAGTGATTGCTCAAAGGTTTGGCACGTAGGCATGCATATTAAGGTATACATGCTTGTGCATTTGAGAAAATGAGCAGAAATATGTGTTAAAAATGTAATAGGGTCTACATCGAGCATGTATACAAGCTGGGATGCAACTGAGTGAGCTGATATGAGCAGACACAACTTTGAGGGCGTGAGTGCACCCGTGTGTGCTCACTCGGGGCTGAGGTCTATTGACAGTGAAGGGGTGCATGGGCATGCGTAGGTAGTGGCAACAGATGTGTGAGTGTGTATAGAGCAGTGTACGAATGGCAGGGGTAGCATGTGGGCGAGCGTGGAGCAGCAAACCATTGAAGGTAGCAAGTGTGGACAGTTGCTATGGTTTGCTTGGCTGGGTCAAGTCAAGGGATTTGGGAAAGTGTTAGCTGCTAGGTTGGGACAAGTCACGTGGTTCCAAATGGTTTGCAGAATCGTTCATGCGGGGCTGTGCATGATGTTGTGTGCAATACCGCGCACACATCTGAACGCATATGTGTGCACATTTATGTGCACTTGCATGCGTGCCCACGGAGCTACAAGCATGAAAGATTTCAATTTTATTTTTATTTTTTCACCCTTTTACACAAAATTTGGCCTACGAATAGGCCCAATAAGAAGGGGAGAAGGCACACTTCATCTTCTTAAGCTGAAGAGTCACTTGGTTTGTTGTTGCACCTACTTTCTGGCTTATTGTTGTGCTTTTTTTTTTGTTTTTGTTGCACTTAGAATTAATTTATGGCCTGTTGTTATACCTTTTTTCGCATTGTTGTTGCTCTTAGAGCTCCTTTCTAGCTTATTGTTGTTCAATTTCCTATGTGTTATTGTTGCGTTTAAAAACATTTTATTGTATGTTGTTATTCCTTTTTTTTTACGTTACTATTGCACAACGTTGGAGCCTATTATTGTGTCTTTTCTTTTGTGTTACTATTGTGTTCAGATTTCTTTATGGCTAGTTATTATGCTTTATGGGCAAGATTTTTTGTGCTTTGAGATGTCAGCATCTTGAGAATCTTAACCCTCTAAAGATTAGATGAACTGCCATAATTTTGAGGAGGTAATGTTGATATTCACAGAGGATGAGCTAGATTTTTTTCTTAAAGGTGTGGAATAAATAGTTCACAAAGATCAAATAGCTTATTGGCAAGTATAAATGGATGTATAATGTGAGTGCAAAGTAGATATTAGCCTTGGGAGATCAACTGGTAGAGTGTACGATTGAATTATCCATTATAACGATTGTTCTTTCTATAAAGTTGAAAGGTAAATAATACTTGAGAAGAATTGATAGAGGCATGAGTTATTCATACTTAGAAGATTGAGAATGTGAGAGTTTTTTTAGCAAAGATGTTAGCACTTCTAGAGGAGAAAAAAAAGTTGTAGGCCCAAAATGTAGGAAGAGTTCCATCAAGGCTTTCAGAAGAGTTCTGTTTTGCGCAATGTGAACAAATTAAGCCATAAATTAGCATACTCATGAAAAATTATCCTTTAGATGACTCTTAATGGCAAAATGGATAGCGCGATTGCGTCCAGAATGTCGTTTTCTCTTAAGGTCCTTCCTGGTCTTGCAAAGTGGCATGATTTACCAGAAAACAGGAAATAACCCCAAGTAGACTAGGTGTGACCACGCCTAGACGTGGTTGTTGGCGTCAATTTTTTATGTCATGTGTATATGATGTCTGCTTGAACTGCCTTAGGGTATGCTTCACGCACATAAGACTCCCCAAATCCCAAGACATGCATCATCGATCCTCTGGCATGTGGCCAATATTTTTTTGCTAGGCTTTGGTTGTCGATGAGGTGCATCTAGCATTACATTGATGGGATGGCACCAACCAGATTAGTTTCATTCGATGCAACGCAAATAAACCAAGCCCTAAATTGGGTTACTCGAGATGAATTAATCTTTAGTTGGCTCTATATGGCAGAATAGACAATGTGGATGCATCTGAAACATCATTTCGCTTAGGAAGGACGTTCTAGATCTTTCTACGTGGCCCAAATTACCAAAAAATAGGAAATAACCCCAAGTAAGCTAGGCCTAATCACGCCCAGGCATGGCCACAACCACATGGGGGTGTGACCACGCCCAAAAGTGGCCATGCCCCAATTGTGGTGTGGCCATGCCATGTGTTCAATCTGATTTCATTGAATGGTCCCCTTTTTTATGTTCGGATGTCTTTCGACTGCCGTGATAAGCCGTTAGACCGATCCTTAGCCAAAAATGGCCTCTGAGCTAACCTGAGCACATGCTAAAAGAGGTAAGTGGTCATTCGAACCTTTGTTGATATCCTTTCTGCATAGGGAGATCTGGAGGGAGCGTGTTAATTTTACTTGAGGATAGACAAGAGCGATCACAAAGAGCCTTGGAGAGTTTTGGGGAGTTTTTGGGGAGCTTCTTCACGCAATTCTTCTTCTGCCTCTTCTCAATTTCTTTCTTCTTTCTCTCGCATTTTCTGTTTTGGTTTGTCTTGATCCGAGAAATAGGGGGAGAGGCAGAGAGATTGAGGAGTGATCACAAGAGTGTTTGAAGAATTTTTGGAGAGTTCTCAGAGAACTTCTCAATCATACTTCTTCTTCCCCCGTTTCACCATTTTCCTTCCTTCTCCTTCCTTCTGCATTGTCTTTCTCACTCACAGTCTCAGTCCGAGAAAATAGAGAGGAAGCGAAGAGTGGTGTTGCATTGGCGCCGGAAAACTCATTTTGAGGAGAGTTTCATCACTCGAGGGGAGCGGAGGCTGGTACTTGGAGAGTTGACAGAACGTCTTCATCACGAAGAGAGCTTCTCCCGAGCAACAACTAGACTTCGATCAACCACTGTGATGGTATAACCTCCTCAACCCTTATGTTTTCTTTCTTAGTCAGCCATAGGATTAGATTCTGGCTAGGTGGTGGGTTTGCCGACGAGTTTGCCCTCACGAGGCGAGTTTGCCGGCCGACAGTAATTGGCATGGCCACATGCCTTTGGTGGGAAATTGATTTCCTAAAGGAAGCCCTAGGTTAAGAAACTTTCAATGGACACATTTCTTACAAAGTTGGGCGGTTTCTTGAGATAAAACTTTGAACAACACCTAAATGGATAGGAATCCTAATTTTTCCACAACTACGACACTTTCAACCTTCCTTGGAGGGGTTGGAATAGTTCAATCTTAAAGAAAGGGAAAAGCTTTATAGCTAGCTCATTTTATAAAATCGGGGTAGGTCGGTAGGATAGAATAAGGTTTTTGGCTAGTCCGTTCTACGAATGATGAAGGTCTTTTCTTATGAGAAATTAGAGGAAGAAGTTCTCCACATTTCCTCACCAAAGCCATAGACATCCATGTCGTAAATCAAAGAACTAAAACCCTGGGTGCCTATGTGAGATCGTTAGCACGAGTATGGTTCGCTATTGTTTGTCATCACTTGCATCATATCATGTTGCATTTCACATATTACATTTTGTCTTGACCGGCCACCCCGCTCCAGTTGACATCATATTTTGTCTCGTGCAGCCTCCCCGGCCTGGTCGACATCACTTTTTCCTCGACTTGTTGCCTCGACCCGGTCAGCATTAAACTTTGTCTCGACCGACCGCCCCAGCTCGATCGACATTTCACTTTTGTCCAACTAGTTGCCCCGGTTCGATCGATCGACGCTTTGGTCGAACTGGCCACTTCGACTCGGTCAACCGACCACTCTGGTTCGACCAGTCATCCCAGCTCGGTCGATCGACCACTTTCGTCTAACATACCGCCCGCTCTATCAACCTATCTCTTCAGTCCAGTATGCCACCATAGCCCAATTGTACCATTTGACTACGTTGCCCCGGGTCGAACAACCAATCCCACTTGCATAGTGTGTGTCTTACACATGCACTGGTACTAATTGCATGACTTTGCATTAGCAAATTCGTCACTTTCACCCTTGTGGTGCATCTTTGAGCATATACCCTCATATGAAAGCGACATGTACTTGTGCCCGCCACCGATACATTACTCTACATTTGCTTCGTGGCATCCTCATGTCACTTAGCACCATGTCACATGTGGTTCGTACTTACATTTCCCACCATTGTGTGTTTGCTTCCATAGAACCCTACATGTTTCATAACTTATGCATTTAAATGTATTGCACTTGGATTTTTATTTATAAAGCACTTATCCCTCACGTTCACATATCATGTGAATGCATGGTTCATCACAGAGTCAATCAGTTGTGTAATTTCCTCAACAGAAGATACATCCTTACACTTTCTATGGCACCGCTCCGGACCGCTGTAGGCACCCTTTTGAGTCATTGTCTTCACAACACCCATCTTTCAGGTCGTTGTCTCCATAGCATGCCCACCCATTTGGGTTATTGCCTCCACGACACATTCATTCTTCGGGCGCCCTCTATGGTACGCCCACCCTTTCAAGTCATTGCTTCCACGACACACCTATTTTTTGAGTTGTTGCCTCCACGACACACTCATTCTTAGGGCGCCCTCTATGGTACGCCCACCCTTTCAAGTCATTGCATCCATGACACACCTATTTTTTGAGTTGTTGCCTCCACGACTCGCTCACTCTTTCAGATCACGGTCTCCATGTTAGGAGCGCATTTTTCTATCTGGAATCCTAACATAGCTCTACGTGCCGTGGAGGTTATTCCTGAGTTATTTTTCGATTATTTCTGGGTTATTTTCAATAATCTCGAAATAACCCAGAAATAACTTGCACTTTTTATTTTTGGGTTATTTTTGGATTATTTCGAGATTATTGAAAATAACCCATAAATAACTTGAAAATAACTCGGGAATAACATTCAAGACACGTAGAGCTACGTCAAGAGCCCGCACAGAAAAATTAGGCCCATGTTAGACCTATTTTTCGTGCTGATGTCTCCACGGTACACCCACCCCTCCAAGTCACTTTATCCACAACACAACCATTTCTTTGGTTCGTTGCCATTTTTGAAATTTCGTTTGAAATAATATAATCTGTGAAGCATAATTTATTGAAGTTATATTGAATATTCAAATAGATCAACATTTGCAATATTATATTGTCATATTTTATTACCACATCAAATGTTTAATTTTTTATATCAGATACAATTGAGTGATTCTCTTTGAATAACTTATTAAGAAAAATAAAAATTTAAATAAAAAAATCAAAATAAATGAAACAAATTAAATTACCTTAACACTCATATGCTCAGACATAACCTTATTTAGTTACCTTTTTTTTCATCTTCATTATCATCAAAAGCTTAAGATAGCTATAATAGCTTAAAATATTTATTTTATTTGTAATAATTGCCACATAATAGTACCCATTATTTTATATTCCTAGCATTCTAATTGTGTGAATTTCATTTAAAAGATATTGAAGACATACACATTGTACACATGCACAATTTTTTGTTACTTCATGCATTGACAATAATTATCACATTTTGAACATGCACTTCTTCTATGATTCTCTTAAAATTTGAATAAGATTATAACTTTTCTCAAATATAATTTAAGCATTATTTTAACATATTTCATGAACTATACTCAAATATAGTTCGAGATATGTCTAAAAGGTGTTCAGATATTGTTAGAATGCGACTTGGTTTGTGTAGATACATCAGAGTGTGTTCTAGTTAAAGCTGCAAGGCAGGTTGTTGTTCATGAGCAACTCGTGTTTGATTCGTTAAGTAGCTCGTGTTCTATTCGTTCGATAATTAAACAAGGCTAAAATTAAATTGCGGTATATATACGAATTCTCTCTCAACTATGTGTTATGAGAAAACTAGTGCACGATATATTTTTATAATATTTCAATTATATTGTTCTTTCCACTATAAATAGGAGGACTATAGCATGTATTAGGTTATGTTCCCCTCTCTTGTAACATAAATATTCATAGAAATAAAATGGACTTAAAACCTCGAGAACACCCTATTTTCGCCACTACGGGGCAAGTCTTCCACTCGCTCTCTCTCTCTTCCTCTTTTTCTCCCTCGGTCCCTACGCTCTATCTCTTGGGCATGATGATCAGATAAATATGGATTACACATATACAATATTTAATTTCTATGGGCAGATGCTTGTTTACAAAATCTATTACTTATTAAGCAAACATAAATAATTCATAAGAAATTGTATTTTGTTCCAGGCAAGATAGAACACAAAAACCTCTATAGTAGATTTTTAAAGCCTCGCTTCATACCACTCAAATCATTCAAATGCAACAAAATATCACTCAATAGCATCTATCGCTTGGCTGTGATTTTCATCAGCGCGGCAGATCTACTGCCAATGACATAAATTAGAGGGGAGTTTTGATGTCCAAACAGCTACCATAATACCGATGCACACATATAGAAAGAAGTTTAGTATAACGACACTCATAGTCTTTCTTAAAATCTTGGCGAGCCTCTTTAATTCAATTTTGATTGCTGGATGGTATCATGCACTATTCCCAAAATATCCATGATATGTGAGTACTTGAAATGGATGTGAGAACACAAGCTCACATGCACGCCTCAAGCTTGCAAGACATAAACATACAATATGTTATGCGGGGCAAACGTGCAAAGGTGAAAAAGTGCAAGTATAAACACGCATGATGTGGTACATAATGACACGAGGATGTCAAAAAGCAAATGCATGGAGTAGTGTGCCCAAGTAGGGCACAAGTATCCACTATGAGTACAAGAGGACATATGATCACAGGTGCTCGCTAGAGTGCTAGTGCGAGTGCAGGAGTGAATATGTTAATGCAAGCAATTTAAGACACGTGCAAAAATACAACAGTCAAGTGAGATTAATCGACGGAAAATTTGTCAATCTATCGATCACGTCAAAAGCAGCCAATAGATCACGTCAACATGCAAGTGGTTAATCGGTCGATCAGGCTAGTGGCGGGCAAACAGCCAATTATGTTTATTACTTTTGTTGGCTACATCATATATGCAGCAATGCTCAAAACCCAAAAAAAACCATCAATTATTGTAAAAAAAAACACAATCAATAGAAGGATGTGATAGAAATGGCGGTTTGGTGGTTGACTATTTGCTCCCATGCTAAAAGGTCTTGAAGCTCACCAACCGAATAAAAGGAAAAAAAAGAAAAAAAATAAAGCCCAATTCCGTTTGGAGCAGCTTATTTGGTGCGGTGGGATTTTGAAAACGTATCTGGACTGTTTTCTTAAACTGCGTTTTGAAAACGTTGAAAGCAGCGTTTGGCAGCTTTCAAGCAGCAGTCTAAAAAAATTAACATTTCTAATAGCCACTGCACCTAGCTTATTAGCAGATCATTTTTAATCAGTTTATCAGTAGATTATTCAATAAGCTGCAGCTGCCCCAAACAGACCCTTAATCTTCACAAAACTAGCCCTGACTACAGACGAACAAATAAAAATACATAAAAAGAATTTTGACGCAGGAAAGATGAGATTTGACATGCACACAAAAAAGTTTCATTTTTCTTGACTCCAAAAATACCCTCCAGCTTTCGAAACAAAAATCAACGGTAGAAAGTAGCCAACAATATAAAAGCTTCATTTAGTGCATTTTAATTGGCAAAAAAATATAAAAAAGTTGATTAAAACAAATTCTTATGAAAGTAATGAAAAGAGGCATGTGCATACATACCACTCATTTCCTATGTACTTACATTTGTCCCCTAAACTTTTGTTCTTTTTACATTTATACCACCAAAATCATTCAAGTCAAATAAAAAGTGCCACGTTTTGAACTTTGAAAAAAAAAATGCACCTTTTCATGCGGGGAAAAGTGGTAAATTTGTATAAACTAAAATTTAGGAGCTAGATATGTAAATACATAAAAATTGAGTGTCATGCATATAAATCTTCCTAATAAAAAATGCGAACCGAATCAGGAGAACAAAATTAAAGCAGATAAGCAGAACCAAACAAAGCTTAATAGTAGTTCCAAAAATCTTTCAAAGATAACAACAAAATGAACGGTTAGATTCCACTGCCATAAAACATGAAACAGGAAAAACGAAAGCTCAAAATCACTCCCTCCTTACCAGAAACGCCTTGAAACAAACAAGAAAACCACCATCAATAAACGGATAAAACCTGCAACTCTAAAGGATAAATGATAACAACTCACCGTCAAGTTCAGAAATTACTGCTTTGACATTAGCGGATCAATTTAGGCCACTTCAACATCTGCAGGTTCGAGGATGGCTGCCTCGGCTTCTCGNACCTTCGTGAGCCTCTTTAATTCAATTTTGATTGCTGGATAGGATCATGCACTATTCCCAAAATATCTATGATATGTGAGTACTTGAAATGGGTGTGAGAACACAAGCTCACATGCACGCCTCAAGCATGCAAGACATAAACATACAGGATGTTATGCTGGGCAAACATGCAAAGGTGAAAAAGTGCAAGTATAAACACGCATGATGTGGTGCATAATGACACGAGAATGCCAATAAGCAACTGCACGGACTAATGTGCCCAAGTGGGGCACAAGTACCCGATATGAGTACAAGAGGACATATGATCACAGGTGCAAGCTAGAGTGCTAGTGCGAGTGTAGGAGTGAATATGTTAATGCAAACAATTCAAGACACGTGCAAAAATACAANATGCACGGACTAATGTGCCCAAGTGGGGCACAAGTACCCGATATGAGTACAAGAGGGCATATGATCACAGGTGCACGCTAGAGTGCTAGTGCGAGTGTAGGAGTGAATATGTTAATGCAAACAATTCAAGACACGTGCAAAAATACAACAGTCAAGTGAGATTAATCGACGGAAAAATTGTCAATGTATCGATCGGGTCAGAAGCAGCCAATAGATCACGTCAACAACCAAGTGGTCAATCGATCCATCGTGCTAGTGGCGGGCAAGCAGACAATTATGTTTATTATTATTTTTGGCTAAGCCATATATGCAGCAATGCTCAAAACCCACAAAAAACCATCAATTATTGTAACAAGAACACAATCAACAGAAGGATGTGATAGAAATGGCGGTCTGGTGGTTGACTATTTCTTCTCATACTAAAAGGTCTTGCAACTCACCAAACCAATAAAAAAAATGAAAAANTCATATATGCAGCAATGCTCAAAACCCACAAAAAACCATCAATTATTGTAACAAGAACAGAATCAACAGAAGGATGTGATAGAAATGGCGTTCTGGTGGTTGACTATTTCTTCTCATACTAAAAGGTCTTGCAACTCACCAAACCAATAAAAAAAAAATGAAAAAAATAAAGCCCAATTCCATTTGGGGCAGCTTATTTGATGCGGTGGCGTTTTGAAAACACACCTAGAATGTTTGGGTAAACTGCGTTAATTTTTTTAGACTGCTGCCTGAGAGTTGCCACCGCACCTAGCTTATCAGCAGTTTTTTTTAATCAGTTTATCAGCAGATTTTTTTTAATCAGTTTATCAACACATTATTCAATAAGCTGCAGCTGCCCAAACAGACCCTTAATCTCCACAAAACTAGCCCAATCTGACTACAGACGAACAAACAAAAATACATAAAAAGAATTTTGATGCAGGAAAGATGAGTTTTGACATGCACACAAAAAAGTTTCATTTTTCTCGACTCCAGAAATACCCTCCAGCTTTCGAAACAAAAGTCAACGGTAGAAAGTAGCCAACAATATAAAAGCTTCATTTAGTGCATTTTAATTTGGCAAAAAAATATAAAAAAGTTGATTAATACAAATTCTTATGAAAGTAATGAAAAGAGGCATGTGCATACATACCACTCATTTCCTATGTACTTACATCTGGCACCTAAACTTTTGTCTTTTTACATTTATACCACCAAAATCATTCAAGTCAAATAAAATGTGCCACGTTTTGAACTTTGTAAAAAAAAAATGCACCTTTTCATGCGTAAAAAAGTGGTAAATTTGTATAAACTAAAATATAGGAGCTAGATATGTAAATACATAAAAATTGAGTGTCATGCATATAAATCTTCCTAATAAAAAATGCGAACCGAATCAGGAGAACAAAATTAAAGCAGACAAGCAGAACCAAACAAAGCTTAATAGTAGTTCCAACAATCTTTCAAAGATAACAACAAAATGAACGGTTAGATTCCACTGCGATAAAACATGAAACAGGAANGTCCTACACAACTCTTTTTAAAAAGAAAGGGCAATTATGTAATTTTATATTTTGCCCATTATCTTTTATAAATAGAAGGACTATAACATATATTAAATGTTTTTCGTTTGTTCTCCTCTTTTATAATATAAATATTCAGTGAAATACAATGGGTCTAAAAACCTAGAGAACGCCCTATTTTCAATATTAGAGTGCAAGTCTTCCACACCACCTCTCTCTTCCTCTATCTCCCTGTGGATTCCATTAATACAAATGCCACAGAGTAATATAATGTTTTACAAGAGAGAACTGTTAGAAGTAATATAATAATATGCATATAACATGCATGATGCGGTACATAATGACATGTGGATGTGAATATTGTACTCATAGTCGGGCACAAGTACCTACTATGAGTACAAGAGGACATATGATCACAGGTGCACGCTAGAGTGCTGGTGCCAGTGCCATGGTGAATGTGTTGATGCAAGCAATTCAAGACACATGCAATGATGCAACAATCAAGTGAGATTAGTCGATCGGTNCTGAGCATAGCTCGTGTCTCCCTGCCTATGGTAGTGCTCAAAGCCCGGCTCTGGAAACACCGCGGTTTTCACTNTTGAGCGTAGCTTGTGTCTCCCTGCCTGTGGTGGTGCTCAAAGCCCGGCTCGGGAAACACCGCGGTTTTCACAGGTAGTTTGAAGAGGCGATGAGGACAGAGCCAGATGGGATAAACCTGGATATAGATTTTAATTCAAACAAATATAACAATAATTATTAACATGAATTAAGCTCAGACATGATAACAATAATGTTAGTTTGGAATTGATGTATAATTAATGACCTTTCGGAGATCATTTTGGGTTTATAAAGTGTTAGTTCACAATCGTTGCAGGCATTGGTGAATTCTTTGATATCATTTTGGGTCAGTAGAAGTAATTATTATTATATCGTTATTATTATTTTTTCTATAGAAGTTATAATGGAAGAAAAAAANCGCCATTGTATTCCTCATCTCTGAGGACAGGTCCTGGAGCATAGTATACACCGATGTCGGTGAACATTTGAGCGTAGCTTGTGTCTCCCGGCCTGTGGTGGTGCTCAAAGCCCGGCTCGGGAAACACTGCGGTTTTCACAGGTAGTTTGAAGAGGCGATGAGGACAGAGCCAGATGGGATAAACCTGGATATAGATTTTAATTCAAACAAATATAAAAATAATTATTAACATGAATTAAGCTCAGACATGACAACAATAATGTTAGTTTGGAATTGATGTATAATTAATGACCTTTCAGAGATCATTTTGGGTTTATAAAGTGTTGGTTCACAATCGTTGCATGCATTGGTGAATTCTTTGAATCATTTTCGGTCAGTAGAAGTAATTATTATTATTATCGTTATTATTATTTTTCTATAGAAGTTATAATGGAAGAAGAAAAAACTAGCTACCATGAGTATAAGATAATATAAAAAACTCACTGAATGTAGAATTGATAACTTTTTCTTAATGAATATGCAAGGCCTATTTATAGCATGAAAGGGGAAAAAAGAAATAGAAAACAGTTCAAAGCATGTTTCATAAATCATAATAATTGAATACCATAGTATTGACAAATTAGAGATTTATATACGTGGTGAAACATATATGATAATACTCCCCCGTAAACTCAAAAAGCAAAGCAAAATAGCAACCTGCGTTTAGTTAGTAGCACANCAAATATAATAACAATAATTAACATTAATTAAGCTCAAACACGATAACAATCATGTTAGTTCGGAATTGATGCATAATTAATGACTTTCCGGAGATCATTTTCGGTTTATAAGGTGTTAGTTCACAATCATTGCATCCATTGGTGAATTCTTTGATATCATTTTGGGCCTGTAGAACTAATTATTATTATTATTATTATTATTATTATTATTATTATTATTATTATTGTCATTATTATTTTTTCTATAAAAGCTTGATGCAATAGATGCCTTGATGGCACATGGGGTATGAGAAAAGTTTTATCAAAGAAGACCGAGCACCAAGAGATTATGTAGGACGGGCCTAAGAATATTTATGGTAGTTGTGTCAAGGGTAAATTATGAGAAAATAGCAATGTTTTCATTTAAGATGGTTATGAACGATCAATAACTCGGAGCAAGATCCGTAAACATGTACGACAGAAAATGAATAGAAACCATAATAGAAAAAACATGGATCGCAAATTTTGATTTGCCAAGTCATGCTTCATTAATAATAAATTTAATCATGGCATTTTCTAAGGTGAGAAGAGGTTCGCAATTGAGCAACAACAAACAAATTGGTTTGTTGTCATTAGAGATAACTACCAAGAATTGAAGAATAGCCTACATATAAACTTTGATCAAAGCTAGAATAGAAAGAACTTCAGTCAAAAGAGCAATAACTTTTTTCTAAGGGCATGTCTAAAATTGGGTCAACATAGAAAGAAGTCAAACAAAAGAGCGAAAATGTTTTCTAAGGGCCTGTCTATGATTTTGAAGAATGCGACACAACTGGCAGCGATGTGACAGCCCATTAGTTAATAATTGAGTGGTAAGAAAATCGCAAATGACCTTAGTCATATCATAGCTTCCATGTTAAGTGTGAATGAAAAGAGTGGATGTGCTATGAATTTATGTGAAACCTTGTGTTTTGCAGCAACCTAATCCCTCATAGGTTGAGAAATGTTTAATTAAATGATCCAGATGTTTGGTGGGTGCGGGCTCACCGCTAGTGACTTACTCCTAGATTAACAATCCTTCGAAGAAACTTAGCCATTTTCTTGTGCGAAAGAATATAATTGGGGCCAACTAGAGTCCAGGCGAAAAAATGAATGATAGTTTTTAGAACTGAGCAAAATTTATGAGTTTTTGATGGAATTCAAAGGGGCATCAATTCTATGATTGCCGAGCACTTGAGAGCAAGATTGTAGATGAATAAGCAAGGGCATAAAAAGTAGTCATACACCAAATTATAGTTCTGCAAATAGAGTTTTGAGGCACATAAATCAAGTCACCGACCTATCTTATCCACTAATGGGGTTCAAGCACTTGAAGGAGGGCTCCCTTGGGATCTTGATATCTTGAAAAAAAGAAGCCATGAATGATATACAAAAAAGGGCAACCTGGTAGGGCAAGTGGAAAAACACAACCGCAAGAAAATAATTTGTCTAAACTTTGTGACAGTGCTGATGAGTGATAGCAAATTCTGATTGCAAATAAGGGCAAGTTGCAATCAATGGTAGAAGGTGATAGGAGAGTCAATGCAATCACAAGAAGTCAATAGCAGGCTTGCTATGATCGAGCAATCACTATTTCACCATCATGATAGAGAGACTATAATGGTACCAACAATGCATGGGATAGACAATGATCAACACAAGGGAAGTTGAAAATCAAAGCAATCGCAAGAAAAATGGGCCTTAATAGTGGCAGATTATGATAATCGAGAAGATCATAATGGTGTTAGAAACACTTGGCTTCTAGAAAAATTTAACACTATTTTGGCTATAATATTATGATATAAATAACGAAAAGCTGGAGAAATTTTTCTCTACTTCTTGATGAACATAGACATATAAAAGGTCTATTTTAAAGAAAAAAGGAAGCAAAAAAGGAAAACAAAATATTCTACATAGTGATAGAATATCATAATAATGAATCATTTCTATTAAGGGGTTAAAACACTTGGTAAAGTATTTATAGTAATGTGAATACTGCATGAAATTGTAAAGGGAAAACCTGCAAGAGCGCGATGGAAACACATGAATGAGCAGAATAAAACATCAAATCATGTCGAGGAAAGTTCTTAAACAAGGTTAAGATTTAATGAACTGCATGGGGCACTGCCTAAGAAAAAAAAGATAAGCCATTATCGTGATAGCTTACCAAGAAGATAGGGATCGTAATTAGGCACAAAATATATGAGGTTAAGGAAAATTGTTAGGCAAAGAATTACCTCCATTACTTGGTGAACAAATTCAAGAGCATCACCAACTTTGTATAGAGGAACCAACAAATCTTGTATCACGTGCCTATCANAGTAGCACACAAAAACATTCGGGAGGGTAAGATTTACGGAATATAATGAAAAGCAATAAATTGAAGACGGACAATAGGGAGGAGTTTTAGTTCTTAACAAATGATGTCACTATCCTTCTCAAATGCTTGGTTTTCTCAGGATAGACATCATTATGATAGATAGAAATCATTTTGTGGTAAACACAACGAACAATTGTAAAACCATCATGATTGATGCTCCCATCATCTCCTGCCAGAGGACCATATTCAGCATTAACATTGGATTATGCAACCCTTGTTTGCTTCTTAGTTTGTCAAAAAATTAAAGATGTGTCTACTAAGAAGCAAATCACACCAATTTACGATTTGTAGGACCTTTTGCTCAATTAGCATCAAATAAAGAACCAAGAATTGGGGAAAGTGAGCTGAGGTTAAGAAAAGCAATGAAGGCCACAAATTCAGCATTGGATCGTGCAGACCTTGTTTGCTTCTTACATTGTCAAAAAAAAAAAAAAAAAAA
>JXCR01080867.1:79208-120628 GCA_002079205.1 Phalaenopsis hybrid cultivar
CTCAATAATAAAATGCTTCAAACGGTTTAAAATTTACAAGCAATACCACTCAATTCTTGTGATTTTTTATATCTAATGCCTCAATTCTTGTATACATATTTTTTATATCTAATGCCTCAATTCTTGTATACATACCACTCAATTCCTGTCAAAATCAGAGCAAAACCAAACTTCAAAGTTGCAATTTCTGTCAAAATGAGGTCAAAATCAGAGCAAAACCATACTTCAAAATTGATGATTGATTTGTGGTATCTATGTAAATTTCCCTTTTAAAATTTACCAATTAGGCATTCCTTTTCTTCATAAAAATACAAATCATAAAATCTCAACAGTGCCATTTCTTCCCCAATATATTTACAGTTAGGTTCATAAAATAATTCCATTTTGCAGACAAACAATGAAGCCATAAACATTGCATGTTACTTAGAAACAAACATCAAATAGGTAACCACAGCTCCAGAAATCTCTTCACCATGACAATCACTACAGCAATTATTCTAAAAAAAATTAATGGTCATTTTCAATCTAATATGTAGTACGGCCATAAATTTCCATTTTGAAGTAGAAAATCTATGCATCATATAATCAATTCGAGTAATAAAATCCTACCAGCCGCAATAAAATGCCTTACAATTATCATAAAAATCTCTCTACAACTCTCACATTAGAGTGTTGTTCGACAGGACCAAAACAAATGCAATATGCGATTTGCAGTTTTACATCAAAAAAGAATATATATATATGCGAAGAAAAAATGCAATTTGCAATTCTACATAAAAAACAAAAGTGCGATCTACGATTTGTAGTTCTACAGCAAGAAAGTTGTTGCTCAACTGGAACGAGAATGCCGAAGATGAAGAACAGTGCGCTGGTTTGGAACTGCCGAAGAGGAAAAATTTGAAGAAATGTCGAAGGAGAACCTGGAAGTTGTCGAAGAAGATGGAGGAGCGTCACGGAGGATGTGAGCGAAGAGGAAAAAAGATTCGAAGGAGGGCACGGGGCACACGATCAAGGGCAGGCAAGTAATAGAAGCGAACGAAATGCGGCTCGTGGGGGTCATCCCGCGGGCTGCATCTTTCACAATTAGAAAACACGGTTTTTTAATAATCAGTTAAAACACACGAAACAAACGCTATGGAGGCGTTTTGAAAATGTCGACCACAGTTATAAGCTGCCCCAAACGGGCCCTAAATTGTCTCAAAGATCTGAATGTGCGGGCGCAGTTTGTTTTATGAACTAAATCATCTGAATGCTTTAACGAGGATTGAAGCAATTTCTGGTTTAATTACATGGCCCTGTATTTGATTTATGTCAATCATGTCATGTTCAATCGACTTATCCAGCNTATATATATATCCGTGTGTGTGATAACACGGGGCTTTATGGGTCAGCTGAACTAGCCAGCCCTGGATTGAAGCTCGAGTAAACAGGATAGCCATGGAGCACCAACCATGGGGCAGGAATTATCGCCCCGCCCCTCCTTTTTTTCTTTCCTATTCTTCCATAGGGATGATTCCTTTTCCTTTTCTATTTTTTGTGTTTTTCTATCCCCTTCCTATTCCATCCCTTGCTCTTTCTATTCAATTCCTAATCCATCCCTTTTCCATTCTATTACTTGTTTTTATCTACATACGCCTATTATATATAGGTTCTTTTGCTTTTTTAGAGCTAGTTCCTGATTATTTCGGATTTCAAATTTCTGCCTCCGACATTGCCCTCTTTCGAGGGCTGGTGCTTCGACTATAATTCTTCCAAAGTGGTGATTATCTCTGCACATTCCATCCCTTCCTATTGCCGATAGCCCCTTCAGGGCCCGCTTTTCTGCCACCAGCCCCTCCAGAGCAAGTCTCTATTGCTGTCAGCTCCTCCTGGGCCTGTCCTTGTTGCTGACATCCCTTCGAGGCCCTCTTCTTGTAGTTTTCCAGTCCACAGCCACCCCTTCTAGCTGTTGTCCAACCACCGCCACCTCTCCTGCTTCCTCCTACTCCACAACCACCTGTTGCCAACCTCCTCCCAGCAGTCCACCATTACTCCTACGCCCTTTAGCGCCACAGCCACCTGCTTACCAACACCTTTCAGTACGTTGACGTTACTTGTACTCCCTCCAGCACCGAAGCAATCTGCTGCCCCCCATCTTCCAGTACTTCTGCAACTCCCCTTCCTTCTGAACTTGTCGCTCTCCTCTAAAGAGCCTTTTATGTGTTTTGTGTTGTTTTTTTTTCTTACTTTGTAAAGTCGTTGTTGACACTTGTCGTTTGCATGTTTGTATTATTTTATGTTGAGGACTTGTTATTGTAACTTATAAATTCAGTAATAAAATGTGTCATTCGGTCGTTTTGTAGACCTAGGAAGACTTGGGCTTATCGTATAAAAAATGATCTTAATTTATTAGAACTAAATGAAAATATGANCAGCCCTGGATTGAAGCTCGAGTAAACAGGATATCCCCTTCCTAATCCATCCCTTTTCCTGTTATATAAGTGGATTGAAACAAGAGTTTGTGGGGGCAACATTTATATATATATCCGTGTTTGTGTTTTTCTATCCCCTTCCTATTCCATCCTTTGCTCTTTCTATTCCCTTCCTAATCCATCCCTTTTCCATTCTATTACTTGTTTTTATCTACTTACGCCCATTATATATAGGTTCTTTTGCTTTTTTAGAGCTAGTTCCTTATTATTTCGGATTTCAGATTTCTGCCTCTGACATTGCCTTCTTTCGAGGGCTGGTGCTTCGACTATAACTTTTCTAAAGAGGTGATTATCTCTGCACATTCCATCCCTTCCTATTGTCGATAGCCCCTTCAGGGCCTGCTTTTCTGCCACCAACCACTCCAGGGCGTGTCTCTGTTGCTGCCAGCACCTCCTGGGCCTGTCCCTGCTGCCGACATCCCTTCGAGGGCCTCTTCTAGCTGCTGTCCAACCACCGCCACCTCTTCTGCTTCCTCCTACTCCACAACCACCTGTTGCCAACCTCCTCCTAGCAATCCACCATTACTCCTACGCCCTTTAGCGCCACAGCCACCTGCTTCCCAACACCTTTCAGTACGCTGACGTTACTTGTACTCCCTCCAGCACTGAAGCAATCTGCTGCCCCTCATCTTCCAGTACTTTCGCAACTCCCCTTCCTTCTAAGTCTGTCGCTCTCCTCTAACGAGCCGTTTATGTGTTTTGTGTTGTTTTCTTTCTTAATTTGTAAAGTCGTTGTTGACACTTGTCGTTTGCATGTTTGTATTGTTTTAAGTTGAGGATTCGTCACTATAACTTCTAAATTTAGTAATAAAATTTGTCATTTGGTCGTTTTGTAGACCTAGGAAAACTTGAGCTTATCGTATAAAAAATGATTTTAATTTATTAGAACTAAATGAAAATATGACACTAAATAAGACGCAATGGAGAAAGAGGATTCAAGTAGCCGACCCCACGTTGTGGGATTAAGGCTTTGTTTTTGTTGTTGGTCGTTTTTCGGGTTCTACGGTATCATATATGCATTTTTGCGCGCGCATATGGAAATAGGAAAATAGTAACATTTCGTTAAGGATAAGCTATCAAAAGATGTGTAAGACATGTGAAGGAGTGTTATAATTGTGGAAGAAAATGAATTAAAGAAGTGCTTCGCCAAATTACTCCCTTTTTTCTTTTTTTGTGGATATTCATGCGAGAGCAAAAAAAGGTATTGAGAAATTTGGAAAGAAAAAAATAAATTAAATAGGTGGGGCCCAATTTCTTTGCCATGATAGGGAGATGAAAAACTTGTATGAAAAATTCACACACTTCTGATGTGAGTGAGAATGTAGAGGACCACTTATTTTTCAATTTTGAAATGACAAGAGAGAAGAGAGAAAAGAGATTTTATATAAAATTTCTCAACTTTTCTTGCTTAATTTGTCATGAGGAAAGGAAAATTTTCATAAATAATGACACGTCAAAAGATGTGTAGCCCAAAGGAAATAAAATATTATTTATTCTTTCCAATACTTATGTGTTTAATTTGGAAAACAAATAATTAAGTTTAAATTATAATAAATCAGTCCAATTAAAGAGTAAAATTTGAATTTGAATATTTTATATTTTTAACATATAAATATAAATATCTATAAAAATTAATATATAAATATATAAGTTTATATTAAATTTATATAATATTCAAATAAAGATGAATATTTGATCCCTAGACATACATCAAATGGTGTTTAATTTGGGAACGAATAGTCTCATCTAAATTGTCTCAACGATATGAATGCCCGGGCGCTTGTTTTATGAACTAAATCATTTGAATGCTTTAACGACGATTGAAGTGATTTCTGGTTTAATTACATGGCCCTGTATTTGATTTATGTCAATCATGTCATGTTCAATCGACTTATCCAGCAGAGTATGTATGTCAACAAGAGATTAATTGAAAATAGTAAAGAGTGGCACCTACCTAAAAACAATTTAGAACAACAAAATGAAAGAAGTTAGCCTCCTATGATGTGAAGAATATGATGATGCTTAAGTTTAGCTTATCCATTTTGAGTAGATATGCCAAGGCATAAGTATATTATGAGATAGCAATACATTGCATCAGTAGGTTAACAGTTATTGTATCCCATTGCAATATCATAAAAAATGTCTTTTATATAACATGAAAATTGAGTATGAATGACAGCAAAAAAATTAGAAGAAATTTGACAGAATTCTAAAAACAAAGTTTAATAAAAAAAAGTCGACTACAATGAGAATAGCCATTGATAGAGTTAACAAAAATATCAAGAACTAACTAGTGGAATGCAGAGTACGTCCCTAAATATCAGTGCGAATAAGATCAAATGGACATTAGCAAGCTAAAATTTGAAGAGAAAAAAGAGGTCAAAATAGTTTTTTGAAACAATAAATACAAGAACCTAGATAGTTATGGACAAAGCCCAAAGAACCATGACATAAACTTATATAAAGGCCAAAGAAAATTGTCCAGGATGAGAATGTCAAAAACAAAACAAGCTAGAAACGGTGGAAGCAATTGATGCTGTAGAAGAAATAAATGACGATATTCTGAGATCGGTGTGTGCAAATAGATTTACCTTCTCTACAACAAATTATAAAAATCTATCCAGTCTAAGGATCCTACACAAGGCAACTAGAGAATAGAATATCAAATCCAAGTTCACATAATTGCCTAATAAAAATAAGATTGAGTATTGGTTTGGATAACAGATATGTGTAAAGAAAAGATAAGAGTGTAAGTAATGGCATGAGTAGCAGTAACATACACTTCAATAGCATCCATAATGTATATTAAAAGCTTGATGCAATAGATGCCTTGATGCAAATGGGGTATGAGAAAAATTTTATCAAAGAAGAATGAGCACCAAGAGATTGTGTAGGATGGGCCTGGGAATATTCATGGTAGTTGTCATGGGTAAATTATGAGAAAATAGCGATGTTTTCAATTAAGATAGTTATGAACAATCTATAGCTCGGAGCAAGATCTATTGTATACATGTGGGACAGTAAAATGAATAGAAACCATAATAGAAAATAAATAGATGGCAAACTTTTGATTTGCCAAGTCATGCATCATTAATAATAAATTTAATCATGTAGTTTTCTAAGGTGAGAAGAGGTTTGCAATTGAGCAACAACAAACAAATTGGTTTGTTGTCGTTAGAGATAACTACCAAGAATCGAAGAATAGCCTGCATATAAATTTTGATCAAAGCAAGATCAGGTTAGACCAAAATAGAAAGAACTTCAGTCAAAAGGCAATAACCTTTTTTTTAAGGGCCTGCTAAGATTGGGCCAAAATAGAAAGAAATTCAGTAAAAAGAGCAATAACTTTTTTCTAAGGGCCTGTCGATGATTTTGAAGAATGCAACACATTTGGCATCAATGTGACAGCCCATTAGTTAATATTTGAGTGGTAAGAAAATCCCAAATGACCCTAGTCATATCATAGCTTCCAAGTTAAGTGTGAATGAAAAGCGTGGATGTACTATGAATTTATGTGAAACCGTGTGTTTTACTGCAACCTAATCCCTCTTAGGTTTTGAGAAATGTTTAATTAATTGATCTAGATATTTGGTGGGTGTAAACTCACCGCTAGTGACATAATCCTAGGCTGACGATCCTTCCAAGAAACTTAGACATTTTCTAGTGCCAAAGAATATAATAGGAGACAACTAGAGTATTGGCGATAAAATGAGTGACAGTTTTAGAATTGGGCAAAATTTATGAGTTTTTGATGTGATTCAAAGGGGCATCAATTCTATGATTGCAGAGTACATGAGAGCAAGATTGTAGATGAATGAGCAAGGGCATAAAGAGTGGTCATATACCAAATTATAGTTCCGCAAATAGAGTTTTGAGGCACATGTATCAAGTCACCGACCTATGCTATCCACTAATGGGTTCAAGCACTTGAACGAGGGCTCCCTTGAGATCTTGATATCTCGAGAAAAAAAAAAAGCCATGAATGATATACAATTAAAGCCAACCTGGTAAGGCAAGTGGCAAAACGCAAGAAAAATAATTTGCCTAAACTTTGTCCGTGCTGATGAGTGATAACTAATTCTGGTAGGAAAGTCAATGCGATCACAAGAAGTCAATAGCAGGATTGCTATGATCGAGCAATCACAATTTCACCATCATGATAGAGGAAGATTATGATGGTACCAACGATGAATGGGATAGACAGTGATCAAGATGAGAAAAGTTGACAATCGAAGCAATCACAAGACAGAGGGCCTCAATAGTGGCATTGCGATAATCGAAAAGATCATAATGGTGTTGGCAACGCTTGGCTTCTAAAAAAATTTAACACTATATTGGTTATAAAATTATGATATAAATAACAAAAAGCTGGAGAAACTTTTCTCTACTTGATGAATATAAACATATACAAGGTCATTTTAAAGCAAAAAGGAAGTAAAAAAGGAAAACAAAATATTCTACATAGTGATCGAATATCATAATAATGAAATCATTTCTATTAAGGGAATCAAACACTTCGTAAAGCATATATAACAATGTCAATACTGCATGAAATTGTAAAGGGAAAACCTGCAAGAGCATGATGAAAACATATGAAAATAAGCAGAATATAACATCAAATCATGTTGAAGAAGGTTCATCAACAAGGTTAAGATTTAATGAACTGCCTGGGACACTGCATAAGAAAAAAAAAGGTTAAGCCATTATCTTGATAGCTTACCAAGAAGATAGTGCATCAGAATTAGGAACAAAATATATGAGCTTAAGGAAAATTGTTAGGCAACGAATCACCTCCATTTCCTGGTGAACAAATTCAAGAGCATCACCAACTTTGTATAGAGGAACCAACAAATCTTGTATCACGTGCCTATCATGATAGTAATTCCTAATAGTGTCACCCTGTGTAGCCTTAAGTAGTGAAACCTTTGGAGGCATGATCCAACCAAGAAGCCACCTGAACCACCATTGATCGGCAAATGGCAATATAAGCTTTCCCTCCCAATACAGACATCTTGTGTGCCTGTGATAATATTCCCTGGTTGGAATGTACTCAACAAACTCACCCTTCTTTAGTGCTTTCTGGGCATGTTGGTAAAACCAAGGCTTAAACCACCATCCTTGGTTGTTGATTACGTTTCCTTTTTTCTTTGCCTCTTCCTTAGAAGCATATACTCCAGTCATGAATACAGCTTCTGTAGGAGTGTATATCATCCCCTCAACAAAATCAGGAACCTTTGATTGGTCTCCATCCCTTGGTGCAAAAGAATCCGCATATGCCTGTGCAAGTTCTTTCAAATTTCCTCTTGCTGGTTTGTAAGTTAACTTCATGTACTCTTTAACAGGTATGAGCTTAATCTCTGCAGAAACCATAAGCCCAAGTGTTCCTTGAGACCATGGAATAGCATAGAATAGGTCAGAGTACTCGTTATCTTTTGTTGCCCTGACGACACGCCCATCAGCAAGCACAACTTCCAAAGTAACAACAGTATCAGAGAACAGGCCATATATATGAGAGCTTCCTTCTATGCCATAGCCATTGATTAGACCACCCACCGTGAGATCATCAAGCTCAGCAACGACAGCAAGGGCTAAATTCATGGGAACAGTAGCTCTTGTAATTTGGCCCATATTAACAAGAGGCTCCACCTTGGCAACCATCCTCTCTTTATCAATCTCGATTATATTTCTAAATGCTGAAAGATCAACCTCAAAATGCCTAGCACGTTTATAATCAACATTTCTCATGCCCACTGCTATATACGGCTTTCTGGCAGTGCACACAAGGCCATCTTTTGTGGGATTTCTTTGCTTGAGACGATCCACAACTTTCTTGACATTTTCTTCATGTTCTTTCTGTCGTCTTTTATCTGATTTCATTGCAGATTTTACATCGCCGATGTAAGTAAGGAAGTAGAGAGTGAAAGAAATTGGAAGGACAACAAAGATAACAACTATCCATCGGAAATGAACCAAAAAATCCACAAATTCCTTCTTCCTTTTCGGTCGAAGGGGTGCCCGAAGATCAGACATAGTTGGTTCTTTATGCTGAGGAGATGAAAAGGATTAAATATGTAAGGTCAAGCAACAGTTATTTAATTGAGGCATTCAGTAGAAATAGTACACAGATGAAAATAATAACCAATCAGACAATTAAAATTATATAGCAGTTAGAAATGAGACGAATAAAACATAATGGAAGAACCAGCAGTACGGAAAGATTAAACCAGAAAATATTTATACCGCTCATCTCTGATACCCAAGAAAAATTTTAGAAATAAAATATTTAAACATTTACATGTAATGGTCAGATGCTTCTTCATGCCACATATTTCAATAAGAAACTAGCATGAAATAAAATAAAATATCAAAAAAATTATCATCCTAGAAGGGGAGAGGCAATAAAAAACAAAGACAAGAATTTGGGTGGGTAAATAAATTCATATTGTTAGAATTTATTCAATATATATAACACAAAAATAGATAATTTTAAGATAAAAAATTACATGAAATATCATTTTTGGATTGTTATGGAAAGTAATATATCCGAATCATGAATATTATGAAGCTTGTATATTAAAAAAATTAATATTAGGCAACCTAATTAGACGATATCTTATTAAAGGATTTTTTTCTATATTAGAGTTGATCCTAATCTAGAGAGTTGGGAGTGTGCCTATATATGTAATATATGTTCTCAATTGTAAATAAGGAAAAAAGGAACTTTTCCCATCACATGATATCAGAGCCTTGTTAAATAGTTCACGTCTTAGCCTCCTTGTTAGTCGTCAACGTTAGCCTCCTCGTTAATCGTCAACGTTGGCCTCCTTCGTCTAGATCACGAGACTTCTACCTCGTCAGCATCACTAAGCATCAAAGGTGTATCTAGCTTTGTCTTCATCATCCATCAGAGCCATCGGTGCTTCAACTTCCTCCCGCGTCTACATGATTAGGGCGTCGACAAAGCTCTAACATGCTTTGGTTGTGGTTGTTCTGTCTTCTTTGATCCAAATCGTCTGCTTAAGTCAATTTCATTGGTTGTTACGTTCAGCTGCTTTGTTCGACTTAATTGGCGTAGCCAATTCATTTATTTGGTTCATTATGTTGCTTATTATTTCTTTTTCATTGGTGGTTGCTCAATTGTTTGTCACCGGGGATTTATCTCCTATTGCTTCAATAGCAATTTTGGCACGTCCTTCAACACTAAATGACATCATTTATGATTGGCCAACAAAAATAACTTGTAACTAGTTTGATTTCATCTATGGCTAATATTACGAATGAAAAATTAAAAGACATCGATTATTTTTACTAGAATAAAACTGTGAGACTCTACCTAAGAAATATCTCTCAAGATAATCATCTCATTGATAACCCTCCAATTGAGACGTATTCAAATTATTCCGAGTGGATGAAAGTTGATGTCCAGCTTTTGATACAAATACGGAACTCCATCGAACTGGATCAATATGTTCATAGCACTAATTGTGACTGTGTTAAAAATGCAATTGAGGAATTGACACTTGTGTTTTTTTGGAAGAAAAAATATTTCTCAAAATTTTGATATATGCAAAGAGTTCTTTCGAGTTGAACAACATAATCAATCACTTAACACTTATCACATGCAGTTTAAATGTGTTTATGAAGAAATGAATGTCTTACTGGTCTTCAGTACCGATGTTCAGATTTAGCAGCCTCAAAGGCAACAAATTATTATGAGTTCTCTAGCAATAGAGTAGAAAGGGAAGAGAGGTACTACCATAAAACCAAGACGCTCTCACAAAGGACTTGTTCCCTGTTTGAGTCGTACCCGTCATCTTCAATTCTGTCTCTTAACTCCTCATTTAAATTGTCGTCCTCTCCAGAATTCATATAAAGCTTTTCAAGGGATGAGGCTCGGTCTTCCATCTCCTTTCTATGTTCAACATAGCGCTGAACTAAGAGCCCTGAAGCCGTTTATGGTCTTCAAACACTTCGGTCAAAAGTTCCAATTGCTCCTTCACATCGTCTATCTCACCTTCCAACGCAATGTTACGGGAGTTTCTCACCTAGCTCGTCAAGGAATTTAGTTTTTTCCTCTAATCGTTTTGCCTACTCTTAAAAGGAAGCGAGCAGCCAACTTGCCCCCTTAGATTTTATTTGCAACTCCTTTTCTTTAAGAAAAATTTTTAACTCCTTAGTCTTGGAGAGAGTCTAATTCAGCTTATATATTCTCTAAAAAACTAGCATTGTGATACATATAAGGTGTATCCCCACTGCCAAGCTACTGCCAGACTCTTTATCATTAGAGCATGCAGCTGAGAACTTCCAGCCCTTTAGGCCAAGTGATCCAAGTTTGTAAAATAAAAAAATGGCTATAGATGGAAGAGTCTCTCGGAGTAGTCCATTGCACTCAACCAATCCAAGATTAAATCTACTAGTGCGCAAGTTCATGTCTCATTGATTAAGAAGATACAACCTCCCATATCGACTTCCTCTTATGAGGGTTAGGTGAAGCTGCTCCTGAGGATGCAACAACAACAGCATCTGTTTTCTCCATTTTCTCTACTTTGACTAAACTACAATAGGTACCTGCTTAGCTGCTCATCCAACACAACCTTATCATTGCCCAGGACATTGGTTTGAAACTTGGGGAACTAGGATCTATTCTCCAATCACTATTCTAACTTCCCTTTTGGGACATTCTGTCTCTTTGGGAGTTTCGTGAGAGGAATCATGCCCTCCTCATCTTCGTCTACAACAGTAACAGGTGTGTCAACAGCTCAATCGTCACGTTCTCCAGCAATTGTTACTGCCAACAAGCTTGAAGTATTACAAGCCTCAATATCTCCACCCGAAATGCTTGCTTCAAAGGGTTCCCAATCTCTCGGTCCCCCTTTGAGAGGTCATCGTGCCCTCCCTAAAATAAAAAGCTTAATGTTTAAAACAACTGTCAAAGAACTATTCAGAAAATAACCTTGCACAAGTAGGATTAATATGCACTAGAAAAAACCGCTTTCACATATTTAGTTGTGAAAAACTCAACATCAACATTCACATCATTTAATAAGGTATAACTCTGGTGATTCAAGGGTGAGTTCTGTGATTGGCAGTGCCATACAGCCAATAAAAAACTGAGGGGCTGTAAGAATCATCCAAGCACTCTTGCAACGAACAAAACAAAATCTCTTTCAATCAAGAATCTTGCTTTGTAAGCTCAACATAATTACCTTCAAGGGAAAAAATAGTATCATCCCGCCCTTAGGCCGTAGCAAGTTGTGAAAAGCGCTCATCAACCAATATAATTGTTCGTCTTCAATACAAGATTACCGACTACCGAGTTTGGGTGAATCTGTGCAAGAACTAACTTAAGGAAATTCAAGACATCCAATAGCTCTTTGCATAGAAAAATATGAAGGTCAAGCCTAAACCGGTATTGGTAGCAGCATACCTAGTATGGAAGTATAGTATTTGGAATCTCAACCTCCTGAGGTAGTAGAAGAACTTAGGAATCTCCAAAGATACGATCCATTTGTATCATGGAGAGCGCTTCCTTAATAACAATCTAGCGGACATCTTCAAAGCAAGGAAACTTTTGTTATTTTCCTCCATAGTTGTGGCGACCATATCTGTCTTTGAGTTGGAATCTCCTAAGTTTGCTATGATTGCAAGAAAAAGAATCTCAAGAAAACTAGAGAAGCTAGGGCACAACACAAAAAAGCTAAAGCAAAAAATAAGGAATCACGAAAGGGTGAAGAATTAGAATTGTTTAAACCCTTGTAAAATCATGAGGGTAAAAAGAGAATAAATCCCACAAATAAAGGGTAAGGAGTAATAAGATATATAAAAATTGTGAGTCACTTCACAATTAATAAGTCATCATCACAAGGGTAAAAAGACCATACGGGCTATATCTTTTGGGAGGAAAAATTAAAATTGTTCACATTATATGTCACAGTATAAAAAAATTAAAGGAAAATATAATCATAGTCTTTCATTAAATAAACCTAAATCCTGATTCTTTATATCGTTCAAATTGATTATTTCAAATTACAAAAACCTCTTCACGACTAATCGCCCTCCTACACTAAACAGTCCATATTGGAGCTATGCAACTCGCTGACAAAAAAAAAACAACAACGTTGACTTGGCTTACTCTAACTCTTTATGATTTTCCCATATCTCTAAAAAATCTCTTGCCAGTTTATCCTCCAAAGAAAGGTCATGACCCTTGGCCTTCTGTCGGTTGTCGTCCAAGTCTCGAACGACATGTTTTCAAGATGCATTATCTTTTATGATCAATAGTTCATCCCAAACTTCAGTGAGCTCCTCCAGAGCTCGTTCAAGCTTCTCATTGGTCTTCTACAACTCCTGGCAAGTTGATAGCAACTCTTCTCTCAGTTGATGTAAATGATTCAGAAGGTTAACATTAGAAAGAATCAGCGATGTGGTTCTAGCTTCTTCCACCAATGACATATTCTCAGCGATGGTCATTGGTTCCTCCTCCAAGAACAATCATACAGAAATAATGACTCGTTTCCATGATTTTATCTCTATGCTCCATAACATCCACAGTTCGATCTTCAACTACTTCAGTATCTTTGATAACGAGATCATTAAGAATAATCACATGTTCCAATCATTGACAGACAGATTTCTCTGCAGAAAAAAAACTAGGATTTCATAAGCATAGAATCACATAAAACCAAAAAAGATAAAAGAAATCAGCACATAGTCACTAGGACTCAACTCCAGGAGTGTGATTATGTTAGAACCCTTCCAGCAATTCAGAGAATCCAAAATTTATGATTCAGCACCTACTTTCAGAACTACAATTGCCAGTTTCCTGAGAATAGAATCCAAGACTGGTGGCACTGACATTTTTTTTTTTTGGAATCATTTCGTTCATATTGGCTTTAATGTCATATTCAGTGTTGCAACACTCCCCGCGGGGCTGTTTGATAGCACTTTCGCTTGTACGGGCTTTGAACTCTCCGCACCACCATTCTTTCCTTTCAAATCATGGGAACCTTCAGAATGCTTCTCTCTCTTCAACCTTCATTGCACGATCGCTCTCAACTGTTGCTCCAAAATATCTATCTCTTTCTTAGAGGCCTTTTGACATTCGGAGCAGGTTTAGCGCAGGAAAGGATTCTCAAAAATAAAGGAAAGAAGTATGAGAGCAAAGCCTCACAAAAATGAAGCCCTTCATTCATTTTCTTTGCTCCAAACTTGGATAAAGCATCGCAGGAGCAGCAAAGGGCGTGCGAAGAGCTTATTGAGACTAGCGCATTTAAGTTAGATTCCTACAATGCTCACTTACTAAAGCCTAGATTTAAGGTAAAATGGGGAAGAAATGGGGCTTAAGATTTTGTATGCGTTAGTTAAAGTTAATAGCTTGGCAGGATTTAAGTCAAACTATGTTATCAATCATTCCCTAAAAGCATTACATCAAACTAAAACATTTAACCAAAAAACAAAAGAAATCAAAATGGTAAACATGAAGTGTTGGTCCGGAAACCCATCCATGCCTTCAAGGTACAGAAAACTGGTAACAGAGACCCTGAAACCGAAAACCCATCCAGCTCTAAGTCAAAGTATTAGCGAGTAAAGGTGGCTCAGGACCCATGGGCACGCTATACAATACTTTTTATAGAGGGGAATGAGTAAACATCTCGAAGAGATCAAAGCTCATATTTTCAAACGCAATGACGTGTTCTGAATAAATGCTGTTTGATTTCAAGATTTAGCCAACACTTAATCAGGATTTATGCTAAATCTTGTCAAACATTTTTTTAGCCACAAACAAGGTTAATGTTAAACATACCCAACAGGGTTTGAGCTGAATCTACCCATCAGCATTAATGCTAAATCTCACCTACCTCTGATTATAACCTAAACACCTAATTTAAGCGGTTTACACCAGAGATTTACAAAATATGAACTACTATTATTTACAAAATGCTTTATAACAAGGAGAAAAAAACAGCGACGAAAATAAGCAGAAAAAAATCCGACATTAGTAGCAGCGCAAGGTTTTACACCATACCTCGACCGATCTTCACAGAAACCACCTTGTAGATTACTCTACACTCACAATCCCGCGGCCGCCGGAGTGAAATCTCCAGCTACCACCGTCGGAGATCCTGCTCAAACGGACGTGCAGTGCGGTTAAGAGTGACCGGTGTTTTTAAAGCCCCGAAGGGTTTTGCCAGACTCGAAACCACCTTAACCCTTGATTACGATAATATTACACATATGCCATGAGATCATTAGAAACATAACGAAAGGCGACGAGGTCGTGCCAACTCGACTTCTAACATACACTTGATCAGAAACCACCTTAACACTTCATACATAATCAAATAAGTAAAATAAAAAATAAAGAAATCAATTTTTGAACTTAAATAATTTAGAAAAAAAAAGAAAGATTTTTATACATATCATTTGTATATCAAAAAATGTTATGTTGGTCATGAAGAGATTCGACGACTAAACGATCCGCTAAGCAACACCCTCCAGTGGCCGACGAAATGATCGGCTGGCCATACTACCTTCAAGGGCCGACCGCCGGACTAGTGGACCTACCGACTGAAGGTCAGCTCCGAAACGATAGACTCTGACGAACAAAAAACCATAATGTCATATACTATCATTTTAAGCAAAAGTAATGTTGTAATTTTTTATTTATCCTCATAGCATCTAAAAATAGGACTCTTTCACGTTTTGAAAAGACATTGGAAATACTCTCTATGAAACTCTCTCAATCAATGAAATAAAAGGGGTGAAGTGCCCGAGAATATCTCATTTTGACCCTCGGGGTAAAGTGCCTGTGACTCACTCTCTCTCTCTCTCTCTCTATATTTCTCACTTCTGGTTCCCAATGCTCTAACCCTTGGGTGAGATTCACATGACAAATCTGAATTCAGCACTGCTCAACTCCTATGTATGTGTACATCTAACACTAAAACTTAATTTTTTTCAAACATATCATCTTGTTTATGCATGTAAATGTCTATTTCACATTTAAAAAATTAAACTAGCAATGATATTTGTACATCAAGAACGTGCATGTGCTGATCTTGAGGAGATTCAACAACCCAAAAGAAAGGAATTATGACAGGTCCACCAACAGGAGACCAAGAAACTCGCTTATCCAACTAGATGCATTCATCCGAGCCAGTAAAAGGACAAAAAGAATGATCTGAGTTCAAATTGGTCAAACTATAGCGAGATAAAAAAAATCATTAGAGCTAATCACCGCTTGAAAGCGTAGTAAAGCATCTACCTACCTCTTGGTAGATTCGACCCAAGGAAATAATTCAGTTATTCACCATCACCAGTTGTCTCATTGACGCCCTTTAGGTTCCTCATCATGGATCAAGAATTGATAATATAATAGAGTCTCATGATCATCCTGAAAAACCCCTCTCATCAAGAAATGAATTAACTATTGTGTTATAGTTATCTGTCATCAACTCGATAACCTAGTCTCGTTCTACTGACAGAAGCCCCTCATTTAAGGATTGAAAATTGGTAGTCGTATTATATTATCCAATCGACAAAACCTAACAAACTAAGTCAGTCCTACCAATCTAAAACCAATCAAGTCCAACTGATTAAATGCATCGACTCCACCTAGCCCATTGAATTGGCCTTATCTCGCTAAAGTACTGCTAGCTCAGTTGGTTGAGTCATGGTGTAGTCGAGCAATATGCTCTTGCAAATAAATGCTTATGATACCCCATACAGCCACCATTAAAGCCAAAGTAGAAATGCAATATCATATATTATACATTTTCCACTATAAATAGGGAGATCTTTTATGAAAAATGGACAATAGACAAGAAATTCTAATATTTGATATAGTTCACTCCACTCATTCTCTCTCCCTCTCTCTCTTTGCCTTTTTTATTTATTATGATCTAACGCTTGAGGTGTGATTCACGAACAAACCAAGATTCAACCGATGATCTTTGATCAAGCCATACGAAAAAGAGGAGCAACACACAAAGAAAAGCCACATAATAGAGACACTAGTAACATGGAGTAAACTAGTGAGTTCGTGAACCAGTTGTTCCGAGAGTTAAAGAATCAGATATTGGATGTCATCTAAAAGACATTACCTCGGAGAAGGGAACATCATCCTCGAGAGGAATAGCTAGCGCCCAACAAGTGAAGGGCTCCTAAAGCATTTTTATAACTAGGAGAATCTGGGTACCTTTGTGGTGTTGGGTCAGCACCAATCGATAGACATCAATTACTGCAGCATCTGACCAGCCAGAGAATTAGACGAGAATAGTTTTTGAGCAAATTGGTGTTAAAATATGATTAAAAATAAAATAAAAATTCTTGAAATATTAATTTTGAATGCTTGTTGTGCCCAGAAAAATGTTTGCAGGTGCTTGTCTTGTAAGTTCAAATATTTTTCATCAAATCCAAAAAAAGGTCAGAAATTAATCTCTGAAACATTAATATTAAGCACGCATTAAAGAGTTTGGAACATATTCTCAACAAATGGTCCCACCAGGACCAAATGTCTTTTCTGTTGGATTAAATGGGACACGTGTTTTGCCTTTTTTTGTTGATATAAGCATTAAATTTTTAAGATAATTTCAAACATACATGATATTTTCAAATTATCATTTATGTGATTTTTTTAAAATGACATTTATGTCGTATCCAGGGCTGTTAAAAAAAGCTTGTTGTTCGCGAACAGCTCGTGTCGTTCGTTAAGTATACGAGCCGACACGAACAAATTTTTAAAGCTCGAATTATAAACGAGCAAAACACGAACAACTCTTTTTTCACTTGTGTTCAGTTCGTTTTAGCTCAAAAAAAAAATTATATAATTTTTATATAATAATATATTATATATATTTATGTCTAAGTTTAAATCATAACACCTCATGTGACAATGTGATTAGTGTATTCTTTTGTATATATTTTTTGTATATATTTGATTCATGTTTGAATCTCACACTTTATATATATTTTTCTCAATTTAAGTTTAACGAGTCAATTTTGAGCCGAACATGAACACACTGTTCATGAGCCGATTTTGAAAACGAGTCAATTTCGAACACAAGTTATTTCAAACGAGCCGAACACGAGCCCAGCCTGAGCTCGCTCAAGCTCGGCTCGTTTACAGCCCTAGTCGTATCATGATCAAACTATTGATGATTTGATAAAAATTAAAAATATAAATTAAAATTTTACCACGAATTTTAATATTTGAGTGAGAATTTGAAAAATGAATGATTGATGATTACATAGGTATATAGGTCCACTCTTCTTTTGAATTAGCGAAAATGGAATTAAAATATTGATGATTACATATGTAAATTAATAGCTCATAAATAATAACTTTAATTAGGCTATAACATATGTATTTCTTGACTATAATTGTAATAAATGGGCACACAAGTCACAGTTAGAAACAATAATAATAGTAGTTGGTCACGATGACCGTGTGGTAATAAGTTACAATAACGTCAGTTTGTCACGGAGGCTGTAGTTGGAATCCGTAGAAGTAGTTGGCCACATAGACCTTAGTTGGGGCTTGCAATAAGGTCAGCTGCAAATAGAAATCACAGTTGAAAGTTATAGTTATAATAACACAAAAAGTGAGATGGATTTTTGAAACTACTAAAATAAATAAAAAAAATTGTCAAATTAAGATAAAATTTTTATGTTTGTTGATAAGAGTAGAGTTCTTAAAATAAAAGATGTGTTAGAACATATTAATTCAAAGTCAAGAACTTTAGGCTTAAAACTTATCATAATATTATTATTTTTTATTTAATTTCATTGTAACAAAACAAAACATAGAACAAAATACAATCCAAGCACAAAAGTACTTTTACAAAAGCACTCCTCAAAACACAAACCAACTATTTTTATAATTACCACACAACAAGTTCAAACACAGTGTGACTCAAGCAAACATAACGTCTCTAAGCATAAGCTGCAGGGTTGGCTGCAAGGTACGCCTCCACGGCCTTGATGCTATTCACAAAACCTTCCTTCGCCTTCTTGATATCCTCAGCAACATCAACAACACCGGGGATGGGCTTATAAGCCGCGGACAGCTTAACAACAGACCCATTCCCCTTGGGCTCCACCTTAATATGTGAAGTTGCAGACTCAAACTTCTTCCCCAAATCTCCACCTTCCACAACCGAAGTCTTGAGCTCAAGCTTATCATGGTCGATGAAATCAAGCCGCTCCTTCACAAAGCTGAAAGGCACCGCTGCAGAAACAAGAAAAGTCATCAGCTTGAGACCATTTCGAGCTTAAAAAGTAGGAGGGGAGAGCGAACCTGGGGTGAAGTTGATCTGTCTGATGCTCCCTGGATTACCATCGCCGGAAAGTGGTGTGACGCCGGTGATGATGTCGGGGAGGAGCTTAGGGCCGAGGTTGTGCCAGTCGGTGAAGGTGGCTTTGAAGAGGGGAGCTGCGGGGGCTTTGGTCTCGACCTCTACCGACCAGTTGGAAGCCATGTTTTCAATGGATGTGTTTTAGTTTGGGTGTGGATGTTTGTAGAAGGTGGTATGGCTGTGCTTTTATAGTGGGCTTATGAATGGGATGGTTGTTGTAGAATTTGTAATATTTTAGATGGTTGGTGGGGTGATTGAATGTTATGTTGACTGCAGTTGTGTGGATGTGGAGAAAAGAGGATGCGATGTGGTTCAATTTTATTAATTAAAAGTTCGATTTCAAGGATCCAATGAATATTTATTGAAATCTGTTGGAGCTTTTTGTTCATATCACTGTCATTTAAATACTAATAAATTAAAGAAAAAAATTAAGATAATTTTTTTTTAACATATTTGTATATCTATTGTTGATAAAGATGCGACGAAAATAAGTTTCATACGAGTTAATTAAAAGAGAGTAACTAAAAAGTTTAATTTTAGTTTTCTGAATTTGTATGTCAAAAATGTGTTGGTGTTATTCCTGAGAAGATTTAATGGTTAAGAGGAGAAGAGTTTGATGAAGAAAAGTCCGTAGATAGAAGATCATGAGACATACTTATCGGATTCTGTGTACTTGTCCAAGCCAAAGCCATCAAAAGACTAAAGAAGACTGAGGCATGAGGTCAAAAATATTACTAGATGATTCAAGTCTTAATCGTTCAATCAAAAATAAGAAAATAAAACATCCAAGCCAACCACCACTCAGAAGTGGATTTGAGGGAAGACTAGCCCCTCGTCATGTTTATTCATATTGAAGATGTCCAGAAGCTCCCCCATTCACTATCAAGTGTCCACAATCAAATTAGATGAACCGATCAAGCCAATCACGTCGACACGAAGCAAATCAAGCATGGTCGGCCCGCAATGCCGACCCGAAGCCAATTAAGCTCAGCCAACCACAACACCGACTATGCCTATTTGAGCGAACCGGTCCTGCAAACTCAAAGTAAATCAAGCTCAGCCTACCGATAATACCTTCCAAACCTAATCGATCAAAACGATATTGTCTACCCAAAACCAAACAAACTCAGCCGATTGAACCAGAGAACAACCAAGCGATCGACTCATATAGCAAAATACTAAGAATACCCCGTACAATCTCTTTTAAAGCAGAAGTAAAAAATTTCTCACATCATGTCGGCAGACAATAAACAAACTGAAGGGGCGGCGTCTATTTTCACAGACAAACGACTGTTATTTTGTCCATTATTAGAGTCATATGGATACGTGTCTTTATGTTTTCTGGTACATATTTTTTCATCATTCATGCCGACCTTTAAATGCCTAAAATAACATCGGAAATATAATTTTATACCAGCAGTATATATTTTATTAAGTTAACGTGGATGATAAATTTTGTTTACAAACACATGGTGAGGCTGAATGTTTTTTATAACATAAAAGAGGGGTATAAGCTAAAATCTAAACTTTATTTTTTACAATTTTTATGTTATTATGAGGATTCTTGTTTTGTTGATCAATCCTTGCCTCAATGCCCTCAATTTTTATTGATCAAACTCGACGATAAGTTTTCTATGGGGTATAACAAAAACTTTTTTCCTTACCTGATGCGTCGTCGTGTAATTTTCGGGAGATCAAACCATCGTAGAAGTGCTCTAGGACAAAACGGTGAGGCCACTAGGTACTATAATCATCTGAATTACTTTGAAGTAGATTAATGGGGCAAAATTGTGAGGGCACTAGGCCAGAGCAGAGAATGAGAATTTGTTCTGTCACATATGATATTGCAAAGGATTATAGCATAAGAGAGGTTGTGACATATATTAGATAGCAATAAGAGCTATAATATATAATCAACATTAAGATGTAGGTAGCTAAGGATATGATTAAGGCATAAGTAAGGCTGTGATTGATACGCCAACAACAAATTTTCATCATCCAACACGGCTCTTAAGACATGACACGAATCTCGAGGCAATCTTTTGAACAAGAAACGTCCAAACTTCAATTAAGAGTCATCAAGAACTCCGATTTCAACAAATTTATGGTCAAATTGACAGGCTTGAAGAGACACACTTGATGATATAAAAACTAGTCTAATTAGAGTCAAATCAAGCACAAATTAAGTCATTAAATAACTCTTGTAACATTGTTGGACATTTTTGGAAGGTCCAACAGATGCCGAATCTAGTGAGTTTATAGTCGAATCAGACATCTCAATAAGAAGAATCCAACGAGCCCAATATTGCTTAATTTCAATATCGTTAGAGCACTGAAATCTTATCAAACACCGTTTGATCGAAGGAAACTCTCTGGATCATTTAATCAAAATAATTCATATTTTTGCATTAATTACACCCAAAACATTATAAATATACCCCTACCCCTCACACAAGGAGCTGAAGTCCAGTACCATCCTGACCATCATCGACCCCTACCGACCTTCTTCGACCACCGCCAACCTTCGTTGACCGTCGTCTATCGCCATCGAGCATCGTTGACTGCCGCCGACTGTTGTCAACCACTGCTGACCAACGTTGATCGTTGTAGACACCCGCCGACTGTTTTCGACCGACCACTGTCGGCTATCATTGACAACCACTGATTATCGTCACACACCAATAATCAGACATCGTGAGTCGACATTATAACTTTGAAAATTCTAGTAGCCATTTCCCATCCATAGGACAAGAGATTTCTATAATCATCAATCAATAATGGATTTTTACAACTAGGTCATCCCCATGGTTTTTTACTTTTACGGGTTTTCCATGTAAGAATTTATGGTGTCAGCACTGATTGCTTTTCTTTCATCTCGGTGTGTGTTGAATTCTCGTGCGATGGTAAAACAATGATCCATTACTCTACCACCGCAAATTTTTTGATATTTCCATATATTTACTTTTTTGCATAAACTTCGAATGGAAATTAAAATGATTATACTTACATGGTTTTATCCCCTTATAAATTAATAAGGGTTCCACGCTTAGGATATCTTAGATAATTGCATTCATTTTCCATGTCTTGTGGAAAGTATTATTATTAAGAGATTTTGCCTGGCACATTTAGGGTGTTAGAGACAGTCTTGACCCAGACGAGAACGTGAGTCATTTGCGAGCTGCTTAGCATTGTAATTAGGTCATCCATTCCTCATTTTTTTTACGCAGGTTTTCTATCTATACTATTATCAAGTATAATTTATACTCTACCTTTTAGTCAAGATAAAGTCACGTGAATCTAGATATTTTTTTTCTTCTATCTTAGGTCTACTAAATTTCTGACTACCATCACGATTTAGAAGACCTAGGGTCCTGAATTTAGAAGGATGGGTTCATGGAAACCCAACTAGGCTATCTCTAAATACCTAGATTTTTCCACAAATAATATGTTGTCTTGCTTTTTTAAGGCACTTTTATTTCCTTTGTCGAGTTATTTTGAATGAGTTATGTTGACCCTATCAGCTAAGAGGTGAGTACATACCGAGTTACATTGATTCGTTCTCTGTTTGGTAGCCTAGTTTCACCCTTACAACTAAGGATTGCCCCTATAGTAATAGGAAAAAAATTTCTCGTTTGCCTACTTTCAGATAATTTTATTGGAAACATATTTGTTATCGTGTGTTTTTCTGGGTATCTCTAGGCTATAACTGACCACGTGGATACGTCGTCATGGAATGTCTCTTTGAACCCAGAACAAAATAGTTTTGATTTTGAATCCTAGTTTGGATATGTGGGTTTTCATATAGAAAGAAATTTACATTCGGCATTCGTACACAACAATGCGTGCAAACTTCCAGTAGTATGTCGCCACACGTGCTACATTGCGAAGGTTATTTGGGGGTTATTGAAGTGAAATCGCGAAGGTTATTAGGGGTTTATTGGAGGGTTATTAGGGGGTTATTTCGGGAGTTAATGCAGATGGTTATTTAAGTGGAATCGTGAAGGTTATTAGGGGTAATTGTAGGGGATTATTGAAGAGGAACTGCGAAGGTTATTAGACTAGAATCGAAAATGTTATTGGGAGGTTATTGCAGTGTCATTGATGAGTTATTAAGACGTTATTGGAGTTAGTACCCTCAATAACTTCACAATAACCCTCAAATAACATCTTAATAACCTTCCAAATAACATCTGTAGTTCCACTCAAAAAAAATATTAAACTGGAGCTTCCAAATAACATCTGCAGTTCTATTCCAATAACCTTTACAGCTCCAGTTTAATATTTTTTTAGGTAGACCCGATATAGCACACATGGCGGTATATTACTTGAGTCCGCACGTAAAGCTATGTCTAGAGTCTGGATACAAAAAAGTTTCCTTCATATATAACCTTCCTCGTGCATTTTATCAGGTCTAACATGGTCTGATTTCCTTTTGGATTGCTTTTATCTAATTTATGTTCTTAGGATTGCTTTGTATGAATGTCTTCATATCCATCATTTTTGTTTTGAATTTCTCTATGTTTGTCACTTTCATTTTTTTCTTTCTCCCTCAATTCTTTATAGATAATTGAATTTCTCTATGTTTGTCACTTTCATTAATTAATTGTTTTATACGTTCTTAATTATTTGATAAAAATATAAGTTTTCTTAATTATTAAAACTACTTAATTATTAATTAATGTAAATTTATTGTTTAAAAAATAATTTGTTTATTAAAAATTAATTTATATTACGTTTTAAGGAGATTTAATGAACAAGGGCAGAATGATCATTTTTTCAGAAACAGTTGTCCATAATTGTTTTCGCACAGTCGCAACAACCAAACATCCCCAGCTTCCCCGCAGACTCCAAACTGAAAAGTTGAGAAGCTGCAACTGCCCCAAACAGACCCTTTTGGGATGTGTCATGGAGTAGTTCACTGGCAGGATGGGGAGGATGAGAGTTTGAGTTCGGAGTCTCGCATGTCTGTTGGAAGTTGAATAGGGATGCGAGAGAGAGACTTAAAGAAAGGAGAATTTCATATGAGGATATTAATATTTAGATGCTATTGAGAGTATTGTGGTACTATTTTACCAAAATAACATCACAATACTACCAGTAACACTTCCAATAACACCATTCACACCTAATCTGAAAGCAGGTCACACGAACGTAGTCAAACAGTGAGATATGTGTGCCAGTGTGGAGGAAGAAAGAATATAAAAAAAAGAGAAAAGGATTGAAAGAATGGGGGGAGGCACTTACGGAAAGATGGAGAATATTTTTCCTTTTATCGTTTGGATCAATTTGTTGGGGGGATGAATCTGCCCAACTTTTTTAGTTTATTTTTTTTGTGCAATCCGAGGAGGGAGAGAGTCATTCATGTCCAGATTCATTGAGTGTATCGTCTCATAGAACATTTGCTTGCAAGACTTTCTCCCCTAGTGTTGAGTGAGGGAGCTCAAAGAAATTTCCCCCGCATTGTCCTCGTGACATGGAGGAAATATGAAAGTTATGAAAGAGACGTCAAAGTAATTGAATAAATACACCATCCCAAACATTGATATTTACAGACTAATAATTTCATATGAATTTTTTGAACAATCAAAATGATATGTTGATACATGTCACGATCAAATTATTAAGAATTTGGTAAGAATGAAAAATATTGGCTGAGGTTTTATCATGAATTTTAATATTTGAGCGAGACTTTAAAAAATGGATGAAAGAGACTGTTTGATTTGTAAATAGTAAGTTTTAGGTTGTCTCTATGTAATTGTCCCTTTTTCTTTTAGGTTTTGACACTGGAACGAGTATAACCGTGCTAAGAAGCTCCCGGATCGGTGTTGGGGCGTCACTGGAACAGCCATGAGGCATTAGATAAAGAAAAAATTTTTATTATACCCCATAAAAAAATTATCATGGAGTTGATTGATAAAAATTGAGGGCATTACTGACCAACAAAACAAAGATACACATAATAACATAAAAAAATGTAACAAAATATAGTTTAAGTTTTAGTTATGCACTTTTGAGACAGCACTGTAGTGACAGCGTGGCATGGCACCGCAGTTCTACGCATTTGGTTATACTATGTTTTGACAGTTTTTTGAAAAAGGCTGCCGCTGAAATCAGTGTTTTCACATCAGTCCTGGCTAGGCCCGGTAGCATTTTTCTAACTCTAGTATGACTTTTCAAGAAAAAAAAAAAGTTGAAATAACTGCCGCAACTTTTCACAACAATATATTATTCTTCAGCAGCATCACAACTGCATCATAATAAGCTGAAGCTGTCCCCAAAAGGGTCAAAATTTGTGTGCGATAGACGTACGCAGCGCTGCGTGCGATATTGGGGTTATACCGAAAGTACAATGGGGTTACATCCGCGGTATAACCCCTTGTAACCTCCATGTAACTTGCTGTAACCTATCTGTACCCCAAAATAAGTTTCGCGCTTCTGTTATCATTTATTAAGAGGTTACACGTAAGTTACGGAGATGTTACAAGGGCTTATACCTTGGATGTAACCCCCTTGCACCCTCAGTGTACCCCAATATCGCACGCAACGCTGCGTACGTCTATCACACACAAATTTCTTCCCCCCCAAAAGACCCTGAACCTCAATATTTGTTTTTAAGCAAAATTTATCTTCCTCATAAACATAATAAAATATTCACAACTGACATAAAATTATATTATAGGATCCCATCTCATTTTTTCCTGCATTATTTTAGGCAGCTGTACACATGTATTTATCATTTAAAGGTCGGCATGACTGAAGAAAGTTACTTATCAGAAAACATAAAAGACACGTATCCAAATGAATCTATCAACGGACAAAACAACAGATTGCAACTGTGAAAATAGATGCCGCCCCTTCACTCTGTTGATTGCATCTCAATTATGGGTTGAAATTAATAGGATTATAGTCTCTCAATTAATCGAACTGTTGGTGCCCCCCTTCTAATTAATCAAATTGAACCACGTCACATTCACTTTTCTCCACATTCACACAACTACAGTCAACATATCATTCAATCACCCCACCAACCATCTAAAATATTACAAATTCTACAACAACCATCCCACTCATAAGCCCACTATAAAGGCACTGCCATACCACCCTCCACAAACATCCACAGACAAACTAAAGCAAATCCTTTAAAAACATGGCTTCCAACTGGTCTGTAGAGGTTGAGACCAAAGCCCCAGCAGCTCCCCTCTTCAAAGCCACCTTCACCGACTGGCACAACCTCGGCCCTAAGCTCCTCCCCGACATCATCACCGGCGTCACACCACTTTCCGGCGATGGTAATCCGGGGAGCATTAGACAGATCAACTTCACCCCAGGTTCGCTCTCCCCTCTCCTACTTTTGTTTAAGCTGGAAATTGTCTCAAGCTGATGACTTTTCTTGATTTGGTTCCTGCAGCGGTGCCTTTCAGCTTTGTGAAGGAGCGGCTTGATTTCATCGACCATGATAAGCTTGAGCTCAAGACTTCGGTTGTGGAAGGTGGAGATTTGGGGAAGAAGTTTGAGTCTGCAACTTCACATATTAAGGTGGAGCCCAAGGGGAATGGGTCTGTTGTTAAGCTGTCCGCGGCTTATAAGCCCATCCCCGGTGTTGTTGNACGCGGCTTATAAGCCCATCCCGGGTGTCGTTGATGTTGCTGAGGATATCAAAAAGGTGAAGGAAGGTTTTGTCGGTAGCGTCAAGGCTGTGGAGGCGTATCTTGCAGCCAACCCTGCAGCTTATGCTTAGACACGTTATGTTTGCTTGAGTCAGACTGTGTTTGAACTTGTTGTGTGGTAATTATAAAGATAGTTGGTTTGTGTTTTAAGGAGAGCTTTCGTAAAAGTACTTCTGTGCTTGGATTGTACTTTGTTCTATGTTTTGTTTTGTTACGATGAAGTTAAATAAGAAATAATAATATTATGATAAATTTTATGCCTCAAGTTCTTAACTTTGAATTAATATGTTCTAACACGTCTTCTATTTTAAGAACTCTACTCTTATCAACAAACATAAAAATTCAATCTTAATGTCATATTATTATTTTTTTTATATTGGTGATTCAGAATCCATCCCGCTTTTCAATTATTATAACTACAACTTTCAACCATGATTTTTATTGTCAACTGACGTTATTGTAACTAATTACTACGACCTTTGTGATCAATTACTATTATTATAATTTCCAACTATGATTTTTGTGCCCATTTATTACCATTACAGTAAAAAAAATACACATGTTATAGCCTGATTTTGTTTTTTATTTATAAGTTATTAATTTGCATCCTTAATCATCAACATTTTAATTCCATTTTCGCTAATTTAAAAAAAAAGTGGACTTATATACTTATAATCATACAGTGAATTCATTTGACTGCGTTGGACCTCTTAATTTTTCCACTTTCCAAGATTTTTTCATATAAAATATTGGTATCTCAACCTATTACCTCTTTGTTATTTATGTGTGTGCAAGATTTTTCATGCAACATTAAGACGTTAAATGATTATTTTACCGTCGTGAATTTTCCGACAAACAATAGGTTAGAAATACATTAAAATTTTGTGGCATCGATGTATATTTTCCAATAAATTATAGTGAAATGGTTGTATTTAATGGTTGGAAAATCATTCGAAACTTTATATTTACAAATCAACCGCCCCTTCCATTCATGTTTCAAATTCTCACTCATGTATTAAAATTCATGGTAAAATTTCAATCTATATTTTTTATTTTTATCAAATTCTCAATAATTTAATCATGACAAGACATAAATGTATCACATAAATGTTAATTTGAAAATATTAATATTTAGAATGATATGTTTGAAATTATCTTTAAAATTTAATGATTATATCAAAAAAAGGCAAGACACGTGTCCCATTTAATCTAACAGACAAGACATCTGGTGTTGTTGGGACCATCCGTTGAGAATATGTTTCAGCCTCTTTAATGTGTGCTTATATGTTAATGTTTCAGAGATTAATTTCTCATCATTTTTTTGAATTTAATGAAAAATATTTGAACTTACAGGACAAACACTTCAAGTCTACACAAAATTTATTCCCATCTAATTCTCTGGTTGGCCAAATTCTTTAATATGCCCAAACTGATGTCTATCAATTGGTGTTGACCTAACACTACAAAAGTACCGAGATTCTCCTTATTTATGCAAAGCTTTAGGAGCCATTCACTAGTCGGGCGCCAGCATTCCTCTCGGGAATGATGTTCCCTTCTCTGAGGTAATTCCTCTTGGATAACATTCAACATCTGATCCTTCAACTTTTGGAACAGCTGGTTCATGAACTCACTGGTTTACTCCATGTTACTTGTGTCTCTATTATGTGATTTTTCTTTATGTGCTGCACCTCTTTTTTCTTATGGCTTGATCTACGATCATCGGTTGAATATTATTTGTCCGTGAATCACACCTCAAGTGTTAAAGCATAATAAAGGAGAAATGGAGGGAGGGAGAGAGAGAGAGAGAGAGAGAGAGAGAGAGAGGAAGGGAGGGGGAGAGAGAGAATGAGTTGAGTGAACAATATTGAATATTAGAATTTCTTGTCCATTGTCCATTTTTCATAAAAGATCTCCCTATTTATAGTGAAAAGGGTATAATATATGATATTGTATTTCTACCTCTTGCTTTAATGGTGGTTGTATGGGGTATCATAAGTATTTTACGTGCAAGAGTATATAGCTCGACTGCACCAAGACTCGATTGGCTGAGCTAGCAGTACTTTAGCTCGGTAAGGTCAGTTCAATTGGCTAGGTGGAGTTGATGCATTTAATTAGCTCGACTTGATTGGTTTTAGATTGGTTGGACTGACTCAGTTGGTTAGCTTTTGTCGATTGGTTGATATAATATGACTAACAACTTTCGATCGTTGAATGAGATGCTTCTGTCGATAGATCGAGACTAGGTTATTGAGTAGATGACAAAAACCATAACTAAATAGTTAACTCATTTCTTGATGAGAGGAGTTTTTCAGGATGAAAGTGAGGTTCAGTGATATTATCAATTCTTGGTCCATGATGAAAAACCTAAGGGGTGTTCATGGGACAACTGGTGATGGTGAAGAACTGGATTCATTCCTTCGGTCAGATTCACCGAGAGTTTGGTTGATGCCTTCACTAGGCTTTCCAGCGGTGATTTAGCTCAGATGTTTTGTTGTCTTGCTATATTTTGATCAGTTTGGACCCAAATCATTCTTTTTCTTCTTCTACTGGCTTTGATGAATGCATCTAGTTGAATAAGCAAGTTTCTTGGCCTCCTGTCGGTGGACCCTTATTTGTCATACTTTCTTCCTTCTAGATTGTTTAATCTCCTCGAGTTAGCACATACAAATTCTTAATCTACGCATATCATCCCTATTTTTATTTTTAAAATGTGAAATAGACATTTACATGCATAAACAAAATGATATGTTTGAAAAAAATTAAGTTTTAGTGCTGAAATAGGGTGTGCATGGTGCTGAATTCAGCTTTGTCTTGTAAATCTCACCCAAGGGTTAGAGTATTGTGACTTACTAGAGAGAGAGAGAGAGAGAGAGAGAGAGAGAGAGAGAGAGAGAGTTCACAGGTGCTTGACCCCGAGCATCAAAATGAGATATTCTTGGGCTATTTGACCCCTTTATTTAATTGAATGGGAGAGTTACATTGAGAAAAATCCCAAAACCTTTTCAAAAAGTGAAAATATCATTCTATTTTTTAATGAAATGATGACAAATGATAAATTACAATATTACACTTGCTTAAAAGGATAGTATATGACATTTTAGTCTTTTGTTCGTTAGAGCCCATCGTTTGGGGGCTCATCGGTCGACAAAGCTAGCCTTCGGTCGGTAGGTTCATTGGCCGGGCAGTCGGGCGATCAGCCCTTGGAGGTCGATGGCTAGCCAGTCTTTTCGTCAGCCATTAGAGGGCGTTGCTTGACCGTTTAGTCATGAAATCTCTTCAAGATCAACATTTTTAAGATCAACAAAACACTTTTTTCCTTTACATGCATGTCTGTAAATTTTTTTTTCTAAATTATTTATCTTAAAAAATTGATTTCCTTATTTTTTTATTATATATGAATTTTTATTTTAAAAATTAAATTTAATTCGAGGTTGTTAAAATTCGTCCGATTTAGGCATGAAAGCACAAGAAATCACATTATTTAGCACACCACTATTAAAGTAAATGTTTTGTTAGAAGTCGAGTTGGCACCACTGAGTCATTCCCGGGTGACCGTACGATGTACTTTTAATGGATCTGATTGGGTGCCACGTTCAAATGGCGTATATGTAACACTATCGTTGTCCAGTCTGGCTAAACCCTTCGGGGCTTTAAAAACACCAGTCACTCTCAACCGCACTACACGTCCATGACAGAAGGATCGCCGACGGTGGTAGCTGGAGATTTCACTCCGACGGCCGCAGGATTGCGAGTGTAGAGCAATCGACAGGGCGGTTTCTGTGAAGATCGGTTCAGGTATGGTGTAAAGCCTTGCGCTGCTACTAATGTCGGATTGTTTTCTGCTTAGTTTCGTCATCTTTTTTTTTTTCCTTGTTATAAAGCAGTTTGGATTTAATTCAAGTAAGGTTTTGTAAATAATAGTAGTTTATATTTCGTGAATCTCTGGTGTAAACCGCTTACATTAGGAGTTTAGGTTAAAATCAGAGGTAGGTGATATTTAGCATTAATGTTGATGGGTTGATTCAGCTTAAACCCTTTTGGGTAGGTTTAACATTAACCTTGCTTGTGGCTAACAAAATGTTTGACAAGATTTAGTATAAATCCTGATTAAGTGTTGGCTAAATCTTGAAATCAAACAGCATTTATTCAGAACACGGCATCGCGTTTGAAAGTATGAGCTTTGATCTCTTCGAGATGTTTACTCAGTCCCCTTCATAAAAAGTATTGTATTGCGTGCCCATGGGTTCTGAGCCACCTTTACTCGCTAATACTTTGACTTAGAGCTGGATGGGTTTTCGGTTTCAGGGTCTCTGTTACCAGTTTTCTGTACCTTGAAGGCATGGATGGGTTTCCGGACCAACACTTCATGTTTACCATTTTGATTTCTTTTGTTTTTTGGTTTAATTTTTTAGTTTGATGTAATGCTTTTAGGGAATGATTGATAACATAATTTGACTTAAATCCTCCCAAGCTATGAAAAAAAAAAAAACTTTAACTAAGGCCTACAAAATCATAAATCCCATTTCTTCCCCGTTTTACTTTAAATGTAGGCTTTAGTAAGTGAGCAATGTAGGAATCTAACTTAAATGTGTAAGTCTCAATAAGCTCTTCGCACGATCGTTGCTGCTTCTGTGATGCTTTATCCAAGTTTGGAGCAAAGAAAATGAATGAAGGGCTTCGTTTTTGTGAGGTTTTGCTCTCATACTTCTTTCCTTTATTTTCGAGAATCCTTTCCTGCTCTAAACCTGCTCCGAATGTAAAAGGCCTCTAAGGAAGAGATGGATATTTCAGAGTAACAGTTGAGATCGATCGTGCAATGAAGGTTGAAGAGAGGGAAGCATTGTGAAAGTTCCCATGATTTGAAAGGAAAGAATGGTGGTGTAGAGAGTTTAAAGCCCGTCAAAGTGAAAGTAATATCAGACAGCCTTGCGGGGAGTGTTGCAACACTGAATATGGTATTAAAGCCAGTATGAATAAAATGATTCAAAAAAAAATGTTAGTGCCTCCAGTCTTGGATTCTATTCTCTGGGAACCGACAATTGTTGTTCTGAAAGTGGGTGCTGGATCATAAATTTTGGATTCTCTGAATTGCTAAAAGGGTTTAACATAATCACGCTCCTAAAGTTGAGTCCTGGTGAGTATGTGTTGATTTCTTTCATCTTTTTTGGTTTTTTGTGGTTCTATGCTTATGAAACCTAGTTTTTCTTCTGTAGAGAAATCTTTCTGTCAATGATTGGTTTATGCGACTATTCTTAATGTTCTCATTATGAAAGATACTTAAGCAGTAGAAGATCGAACTGTGGAGTTGATGAAGGATAGAGATAAAATCATGGAAATAAGAGTCATTGTTTCTGCAGGATTGTCCTTGGAGGAGGAACCAATGACCATTGCTGAGAATATGTCATTGGTGGAAGAACATAGAACCACCTTGCTGAGTCTTTATAATGTTAACCTTCTGAATCATATACATCAGCTGAGGGAAGAGTTGTTGTCAATTCGCCAGGAGTTGAGAAGACCAATGAGAAGCTTGAACGAGCTATGTAGGAGCTCACTGAAGTTTGGGATGAACTATTGATCATAAAAGATAATGCATCTTGAAGACATGTTGATTGATATGCACCAAAAGAAGGCCAAGGATCACGACCTTTCTTTGAAGGATAAACTGGCAAGAGATTTTCTAGAGAAATGGGAGAATCGTTAAGAGTTAGAATAAGTAAAGTCAACGTTGCTGTTTTTTTGTCAACGAGTTGCATTGCTCCAATATGGACCGTTTAATTCAAGAAGACAATTAGTCGTGAAGAGGTTTTTGTAATCTGAAATAATCAATTTGAACGATATAAAGAATCAAGATTTAGGTTTATTTTATGAAAGACTATGATTGTATTTTCCTTTAAATTTTTTATACTTGACATATAATGTGAAAAATTTTAATTTTTCCCCCCAAAAGATAGCCCGTATAGTCTTTGATGCTAAGGCATGGGCAGAATACCCTTGTGATGATGACTTATTAATTATGAAGTGACTTCACAATTTTTATATATCTTACTACTCCTTACCCTTTATTTTTGGGTTGTATTTTTGTTTTTACCCTCACGATTATACAATGGTTTAAACGATTGTAATTCTTTACCCTTTCGTGATTCTTTCTTTTTTGCTTTAGCATTTTTGTGTCTTGCTCTAGCTTCTCTAGTTTTCTTGATATTGTTTTTGCAATCATAGCGAACTTAGGGGATTCCAACTTAGAGGCAGATATGGTTGCCACCGCTATGGATGACAATAAGAAAAATTTCCTTGCTTTGAAGATGTCCGCTGGATTATTATTAAGGAAGCTTTCTCCATTATACAAATGGATTGTATCTTTGGAGATTCCTAAGGTCTTATACTACCTCGGGAGGTTGAGATTCCAAATACTGTACTTCCATAACAGGTATGCTGCGACCAATACCAGTTCAAGCTTGACCTTCATATTTCTCTATGCAAAGAGCTAGTGGATGTCTTGAATTTCTGTAAGTTAGTTCTTGCACAGATTCACCCAAACTCGGTAGTCAGTAATTTTGTATCGAAGACAGACAATTTTGTTGGTTGATGAACGTTTTTCACAACTTGCTACGACCTAAGGGCAGGATGACACTAGTTTTTCCCTTGAAGGTAATAATGTTAGGCTTGCAGGGCAAGATTCCTGATTGAAAGAAATTTTGTTTTGTCCTTTGCATGAGTGCTTGGATGATTCTTATAGCCCCTCAGTTTTTTATTGGCTGTATGACACTGTCAATCATAGAACAAGCCCCTGAAACATTAGAGTTATAGCTTATTAAATGATGTGAATGTTGATGTTCAGTTTTTCACAATAGGTGAAAACGGTTTTTTCTGGTGCATATTAATTTTACTTGCATAACGATATTCTCTGAATAATTCTTCGACAGTTGTTTTAAGCATTAGACTTTTTACTTCAGGGAGGACATAATGACATCTCAAAGGAGGACCGGGATATTGGGAACCCGTTGAAGCAAACATTCTAGATGGAGATATTGAGGCTTCTAATACTTCAATTTTGTTGGTAGTAACAATTGCAGGAGAAGGTTAGGATTGAGCTGTTGACACACCTGTTACTGTTGTAGACGAAGATGAGGATGATATGATTCCTCTCACGAAACTCCCAAGGAGACAGAATGTCCCAAAAGGGAAGTTAGAATAGTGATTGGAGAATAGATCCTAGTTCCCCAAGTTTTCAAACCAGTGTCCTAGGCAAAGAAAAGGTTGTGTTGCAGGAGCAACTGAGCAGGTACCTACTGTAGTTTACTCGAAGTAGAGGAAATGGAGAAGGCAGATGCTGCTGCCACATCCTCGGGAGCACTTGCACCTGACCCTCATAAGAGGAAGTCGATATGGGAGGTTGTATCTCCTTAATCAATAAGACATGAACTTGCGAACTAGTAGATTTAAACTTGGTTTGGTTGAGTGCGATGGACTACTCCGAGAGACTCTTCCAACTATAGCCCTTAGATTAGTTGGCCGAAAGGGTAGGAAGATCTCAGCTGCATGCTCCTATGATAAAGAGTCTAGCGGTAGCTTAGCAGTGGGGATGCACCTAATGTGCATCACAATGCTAGTTTTGTAGAGAATATGCAAGCTGAATAGACTATTTCCAAGGCTAAGAAGTTATAAATTTTTCTTAAAGAGAAGGAGTTGCAGATAAAAGCTAAAGGCGCAAGCTGGCTTCTTGCTTCCTTTTGAGTGTAGGCAAAATAGTTTGAGGAAGAAGCTAAATTCCTTGTTGAGCTAAGGGAGAAACTCCCATAACATTGCGTTGGAAGGTGAGCTAGACGATTTGAAGGAGCAATTGGAACTTTTGACGGAAGAGTTTGAAGACCACAAACGAGCGTCAGGGCTCTTATATCCATGCTATGTTGAACATAGAAAGGAGATGGATGACCGACCCTCATCCCTTTAAAAGCTTTATATGAATTCTAGAGAGGACGACAAGTTAAATGAGGAATTAAGAGACAAAATTGAAGATGGCGAGTACGACCCAGACTCATAATAATCAAGTCATTTCTTTCCTTTCCACTCTATCTGCTAGAAAACTCATAATAATCATTTGTTGTCTTCGAGCCTACTGAATCCAAACATCGGTACTCAAGAACAATAAGACATTCAATTCTTCATAAACACGTTTAAGTGTTGACTATGTTGTTCAACTCGATAGAACTCTTTGCATACATCAAAAGTTCGAGAAATATTTTTTCTTCCAAAAAAAACACAATTGTCAATTCCTCATTTGCTTTTGTAGCACAATCACAATTAGTGATATGACCAGATTGATCCAGTTCGATGGAGTTCCGTATCTGTATAAAAAACCGGGCATCAACTCTCATCCACTCGGAATAATTTGAATTCATCTCAATTAGGGGATTATCAATGAGATGATTATCTTATGAGATATTTCTTAGGTAGAGTCTCACAGTTTTATTCTAGTAAAAATAATTGATGTCATTCAACTTCTCATTCGTAATCTTAGCCATAGATGAAACCAAACTATTCACAAGATTTTTTGTTGAACAGTCATCCAGTTCGAAGAGCGTTGCATTCAACTTCTCATTCATTTGTTTTTTATTGTCTTTCTCCTTCTAGGATGACAATTTTTTCATATTTTATTTTATTTCATGCTAGTTTATTATTGAAATTTGTGGCATGAAGAAGCATCTGATTGTTACATGTAAATGTTTATAGAAAATATTTTATTTCAAAATTTTTTTCTTGGGTATCAGAGATTAGCAGTATAAATATTTTCTGGTTTAATCTTTCTGTGCCGCTGGTTCTTCCATTTTATCTTATCAGTCTCATTTTTAACCGCTATATATTTTTAACTGTCTGATTGGTTATTATTTTCATCTGTGTACTATTTCTACTGAATGCCTTAATCAAATAACTGTTGCTTGAGCTTACATATTTAGTCCTTTTCATCTCCTCAGCATAAAGAATCAACTATGTCTGATCTTCGGGCACCCCTTCGACCGAAAAGGAAGAAGGAATTTGTTGATTTTTTGGTTCATTTCCGATGGATAGTTGTTATCTTTGTTGTCCTCCCAATTTCTTTCACTCTCTACTTCCTTACGTACATCGGTGACGTAAAATCTGCAATGAAATCAGATAAAAGGCGACAGAAAGAACATGAAGAGAATGTTAAGAAAGTCGTGGATCGTATCAAGCAAAGAAATCCCACAAAAGATGGCCTTGTGTGCACTGCCAGAAAGCCATATATAGCAGTGGGCATGAGAAATGTTGATTATAAACGTGCTAGGCATTTTGAGGTTGATCTTTCAGCATTTAGAAATATAATCGAGATTGATAAAGAGAGGATGGTTGCCAAGGTGGAGCCTCTTGTTAATATGGGCCAAATTACAAGAGCTACTGTTCCCATGAATTTAGCCCTTGCTGTCGTTGCTGAGCTTGATGATCTCACGGTGGGTGGTCTAATCAATGGCTATGGCATAGAAGGAAGCTCTCATATATATGGCCTGTTCTCTGATACTGTAGTTGCTTTGGAAGTTGTGCTTGCTGATGGGCGTGTTGTCACGGCAACAAAAGATAACGAGTACTCTGACCTTTTCTATGCTATTCCATGGTCTCAAGGAACACTTGGGCTTATGGTTTCTGCAGAGATTAAGCTCATACCTGTTAAAGAGTACATGAAGTTAACTTACAAACCAGCAAGAGGAAATTTGAAAGAACTTGCACAGGCATATGCGGATTCTTTTGCACCAAGGGATGGAGACCAATCAAAGGTTCCTGATTTTGTTGAGGGGATGATATACACTCCTACAGAAGCTGTATTCATGACTGGAGTATATGCTTCTAAGGAAGAGGCAAAGAAAAAAGGAAATGTAATCAACAATCAAGGATGGTGGTTCAAGCCTTGGTTTTACCAACATGCCCAGAAAGCACTAAAGAAGGGTGAGTTTGTTGAGTACATTCCAACCAGGGAATATTATCACAGGCACACAAGATGTCTGTATTGGGAGGGAAAGCTTATATTGCCATTTGCCGATCAATGGTGGTTCAGGTGGCTTCTTGGTTGGATCATGCCTCCAAAGGTTTCACTACTTAAGGCTACACAGGGTGACACTATTAGGAATTACTATCATGATAGGCACGTGATACAAGATTTGTTGGTTCCTCTATACAAAGTTGGTGAGGCTCTTGAATTTGTTCACCGAGAAATGGAGGTAATTCTTTGCCTAACAATTTTCCTTAACCTCATATAGTTTGTGCCTAATTATGATCCCTATCTTCTTGGTAAGCTATCACGATAATGGCTTATCTTTTTTTTCTTAGGCAGTGCCCCATGCAGTTCATTAAATCTTAACCTTGTTTAAGAACTTTCCTCGACATGATTTGATGTTTTATTATGCTCATTCACGTGTTTCCATCGCGCTCTTGCAGGTTTTCCCATTACAATTTCATGCAGTGTTCACATTACTATAAATACTTTACGAAGTGTTTGAACCCCTTAATAGAAATGATTCATTAGTATGATATTCTATCACTATGTAGAATATTTTGTTTTCCTTTTTTGCTTCCTTTTTTCTTTAAAATAGACCTTTTATATGTGTATGTTCATCAAGAAGTAGAGAAAAATTTCTCCAGCTTTTCGTTATTTATGTCATAATATTATAGCCAAAATAGTCTTAAATTTTTCTAGAAGCCAAGTGTTTCTAACACCATTATGATCTTCTCGATTATCATAATCTGCCACTATTAAGGCCCATTTTTCTTGCGATTGCTTTGATTTTCAACTTCCCTTGTGTTGATCATTGTCTATCCCATGCATTGTTGGTACCATTATAGTCTCTCTATCATGATGGTGAAATAGTGATTGCTCGATCATAGCAAGCCTGCTATTGACTTCTTGTGATTGCATTGACTCTCCTATCACCTTCTACCATTGATTGCAACTTGCCCTTATTTGCAATCAGAATTTGCTATCACTCATCAGCACTGTCACAAAGTTTAGACAAATTATTTTCTTGCGGTTGTGTTTTTCCACTTGCCCTACCAGGTTGCCCTTTTTTGTATATCATTCATGGCTTCTTTTTTCAAGATATCAAGATCCCAAGGGAGCCCTCCTTCAATTGCTTGAACCCCATTAGTGGATAAGATAGGTCGGTGACTTGATTTATGTGCCTCAAAACTCTATTTGCAGAACTATAATTTGGTGTATGACTACTTTTTATGCCCTTGCTTATTCATCTACAATCTTGCTCTCAAGTGCTCGGCAATCATAGAATTGATGCCCCTTTGAATTCCATCAAAAACTTATAAATTTTGCTCAGTTCTAAAAACTATCATTCATTTTTTCGCCAGTACTCTAGTTGGCTCCAATCTTTCGCGCAAGAAAATGGCTAAGTTTCTTCGAAGGACTGTTAGTCTAAAGAGTAAGTCACTAGCGGTGAGCCCGCACCCACCAAACATCTGGATCATTTAATTAAACATTTCTCAACCTATGAGGGATTAGGTTGCTGCAAAACACAAGGTTTCACATAAATTCATAGCACATCCACTCTTTTCATTCACACTTAACATGGAAGCTATGATATGACTAAGGTCATTTGCGATTTTCTTACCACTCAATTATTAACTAATGGGCTGTCACATCGATGCCAATTGTGTCGCATTCTTCAAAATCATAGACAGGCCCTTAGAAATCATTTTCACTCTTTTGTTTGACTTCTTTCTATGTTGACCCAATTTTAGACAGGCCCTTAGAAAAAAGTTATTGCTCTTTTGACTGAAGTTCTTTCTATTCTAGTTTTGATCAAAATTTATATGTAGGCTATTCTTCAATTCTTGGTAGTTATCTCTAATGACAACAAACCAATTTGTTTGTTGTTGCTCAATTGCGAACCTCTTCTCACCTTAGAAAATGCCATGATTAAATTTATTATTAATGAAGCATGACTTGGCAAATCAAAATTTGCCATCCATGTATTTTCTATTATGGTTTCTATTCATTTTACTGTCGCACATGTTTATGGATCTTGCTCCGAGTTATTGATTGTTCATAACTATCTTAAATGAAAACATTGCTATTTTCTCATAATTTACCCTTGACACAACTACCATGAATATTCTTAGGCCCGTCCTACACAATTTCTTGGTGCTCCGTCTTCTTTGATAAAACTTTTCTCATACTCCATGTGCCATCAAGGCATCTATTGCATCAAGCTTTTATAGAAAAAATAATAATGACAATAATAATAGTAATAATAATTACTTCTACAGGCCCAAAATGATATCAAAGAATTCACCAATGCATGCAATGATTGTGAACTAACACCTTATAAACCAAAAATGATCTCCGAAATGTCATTAATTATGCATCAATTCCAAACTAACATGATTGTTATCATGTCTGAGTTTAATTAATGTTAATTATTATTATTATTATTATTTTGAATTCAAATCTATATCCAGGTTTATCCCATCTGGCTCTGTCCTCATCGCCTCTTCAAACTCCCAGTTAAAACCGCGGTGTTTCCAGAGCCGGGCTTTGAGCACTACCATAGGCAGGGAGACACGAGCTATGCTCAAATGTTCACCGACATTGGTGTATACTATGCTCCGGGACCTGTCCTCAGAGGTGAGGAATACAATGGCTCGGAGGCCGTCCATCATCTTGAGCAGTGGCTGATTGAGAACCATGGCTTCCAACCCCAGTATGCAGTTTCCGAACTCAGTGAGAAAGATTTCTGGAGGATGTTTGATGGAGGCCTGTATGAGCAATGCCGCAGGAAATATGGAGCTGTGGGAACCTTTATGAGCGTCTACTACAAGTCTAAGAAAGGCAGGAAAACCGAGAAGGAGGTTCGAGAAGCTGAGGCAGCCATCCTCGAACCTGCAGATGCTGAAGTGGCCTAAATTGATCTGCTAATGTCAAAGGAGTAAATTCTAAACTTAACGGTGAGTTGTTATCATTTATCCCTAAGAGCTGCAGGTTTTATCCCTTTATTGATGATGGTTTTCTTGTTTGTTTCAAGGTGTTTCTGGTCTTGTAAGGAGGGAGTGATTTTGAGCTTTCGTTTTTCCTGTTTCATGTTTTATGGCAGTGGAATCTAAACGTTCATTTTGTTGATATCTTTGAAAGATTGTTGGAACTACTATTAAGCTTTGTTTGATTCTGCTTATCTGCTTTAATTTTGCTCTCCTGATTCGGTTCACATTTTTTATTAGAAAGATTCATATGCATACCACTCAATTTTTTTGTATTTACACATCTACACCTTTTTTACGCATGAAAAGGTGGACTTTTTTTTTTCGAAGTTCAAAACATGGCACTTTTTACGTGACATGAATGATTTTGGTGGTATAAATTTTTAAAAATATAAGTTTAGGAGAGATGTAAGTACATAGGAAATGAGTGATATGTATGAGCATGCCTCTTTTTATTACTTACATAAGAATTTGTATTACACAACTTTTTATATATTTTTTGCCAGCCACTTGCTTGTCAACTTAATTATTTGGTTGTCTCTGACCTGATCAATCGATTGGCTTTTTCCGTCGACATGATCCGATTCTCCACCACTGGCCCGATTGATCGATCGGCCGCCAACGACTTGATCGACCGATTGACTAATCTAACTTGATTGTTGCATCATTGCTTGTGTCTTGAATTGCTTGCATCAACACATTTACTCTTGCACTGGTACTAGCACTCTAGGGTGCACCTGTGAGCATATGTCCTCATGTACTCGTATTGGTACTTGTTCCCCACTTGGGCACATTACTCCGTCATTTGCTTATTGACTTCCTCGTGTCATTATGTTACCATATCATGCGTGTTTATGCTTGCACTTCTTCACCTTTGTATGTTTGCCCTGCATAACATCCTGTTTGTTTGTCTTGCATGCTTGAGGCGTGCATGTGATCAAGTGCTCACATATCATAGATATTTTGGGAATCGTGCATGATCCCATCCAACAATCAAAATTGAATTAAAGAGGCTCACCAAGGCCTTAGAAAGACTATAAAGTGTGTAATACTGAACTTCTTTCTGTATGTGTGCGCTTCGATATTATGGTAGCCGATTAGGACATCAGAACTCTCCTCTAAATTATGTCATTGGCAGTAGATCTGCCACACTGATGAAAATCATAGCCGAGCGACCGATGTTGTAGAGTGATATTTTGTTGCATTTGAATGATTTGAGTGGTATCAAGCGAGTAATGAGATGTTGGAGGTAAGTGAATGAAGTTATGTCTGAGCATAAGCATTAAGGCAATTTAGTTTGCTTCATTTATTTTGATTTATGTATTTATGTTTTTATTTTTCTTAGTAAATTTATGTGCTTAAGTTCTTCAAACAGAAACAGTCAATTTTATCTGATACAAAAGATTTAAGCATTTGATGTGATTAAAAATCTAGCAATATAATGTTTTAATTATTGATCTATTTGATTATTCAATATGATTTTAATAGATTTTGCTTTACGTATTTATTATTTCAAACGAAATTTCAAAAGTGTAGTTGTTCTAGTTGTGTCCGGTCTGTAAACGAGCTGAGCTTGAGCTGGTCAGACTTCACTCGTGTTTGGCTCCATTTACATATTTTTATTCGTGTTCAACTAGAAATTAGTTTAGTTAAATTAATTAGAAAAATGTTGTTGGGTGTTGGATTCAACCTAAACTATTCATATATAATATAAACGAGTATCGAAAGCCTCAAAATATATGAAAAAGAAGCATTTACATTAATTAATAATTAATTATATAAATTAATAATTATTTTTTAAAAGTATTACTTATTAATCAATAATTTAACATTAATCAATTATTCATTATATAAATTAAAAAAAAATATTTGGAATTCTATTAAATAATTTAAAATTTAAAATATATTTTCATTTATTAATTAAATATTAAATAATT
>JXCR01080867.1:121723-153112 GCA_002079205.1 Phalaenopsis hybrid cultivar
GAAAGCCTCAAAATATATGAAAAAGAAGCATTTACATTAATTAATAATTAATTATATAAATTAATAATTATTTTTTAAAAGTATTACTTATTAATCAATAATTTAACATTAATCAATTATTCATTATATAAATTAAAAAAAAATATTTGGAATTCTATTAAATAATTTAAAATTTAAAATATATTTTCATTTATTAATTAAATATTAAATAATTACATATAAATTTATCGAATTGTATTTAATTTGATAATATGTAAGTTAATGATTAATTATTAATAAATTAGAAAAATAAAATTAAGTTAAATAAAAGTAAATTAAAACCACAAACCTACCTTCCAATTCCTCAGTCTACCCAGAGAGAGGCATACTCACCCTTTCCTGATTTCACCAAAAACTTTCATCTTTACCCAAAACTCTTGCTTATTTCACTCTAGCTACTGGTTTCACCCAAAACCATCGCCTGCTTGAACGAACCTTCTTTATCAAATCTTGAGGTGATTAAATCCTGAAAACTATTTGATATGTTAGTAAGTAAATCATAATAAATTCTAGGAAATAATTTAACAATTTTAGAAAGATTTAGTAGGATTCATAAAAGGGAACTTCCCTCTCCATAGATAAATATTAAATAAAAACAATAAAAGAATATTCAAAGCATCAAAGTACATAGAAAAGTGTCATTTACATTTACTAATTAATACGATGTTAACAAATTTCCATCACCAAACACGAATCTCGAGGTAAATTTTTGAGTGAAAACCATCAAACTTCTATTAAAATCAACAAAAACTCTTATTTCAACAAACTTACATGTCAACATCCTAATGACTATCAAAAGTAAAGAGGTCGTCAAGTGGTCAAAGTCATTAAAAAATCTTGATGTTGGAGGCCAATCATAGTATTGTCATTTTCACCAAGCAAAAGGGCATTCAACAGAAAGATGTTTTCAATTAAATGAAGGGATTAAATGCTTCATACACCAATGTCACCTAAGTTGTTGTTGTTGGCATCATTTTTTGATATCATTTGTGTTAGATGTCTGCTTGTGCGTAACGGGGTTATGCTCTGCACATATACTCTCCCCGCAGCTCAAGATATTCATCAGGGCTCTCTGGTGCGCTCCTTAAGAGCCTGAGAGGTGAATCTCCACTCCTATGAGGTGGCCCTGTGACTTGTGGCAGCCAAGATCCATTGAATGCTTGAAAAGGACAAGCTTTGGCCTTGGCGCACCCACACCAAAAATCAAGTGAACCTTCATCGAAAATCAAGCGCGCTCGCGCATCCAATGCTCAAGCACGCCTACGCATCCAATGCTCAGGCACACCAGCGCCAGAGATTTAACACACCTGCACGTTCACTCTTTGAGAGAGCCCATGCCAAACCCGCACGACATGCGCCAGAAAATGGGAGCAGGGAGCCCCTGTGCTATCGCGATGCATCCGCTTTAACATTGGTTCACCAGCGCCACCGCTAGCGCGCTCGTGCATATGTTCTTAAGATGCATCCACGTTGAACCCACGTTGGACCCGCTCCAGAATACAGAGCACTAGACTCCCCCGCGTCGCGAACTCGATGCACATGTGCTAGGAGAAAGATTCACTAAGAGCTTTGTCAGATTCTCTCTCATTAGGAGAGCTTCTTCCATCTTTGGAGAAGTGTGGGAGGTAGCATCACCGGAGCGAGGTTGGAGCTTGGACCAAGCTGAGAGCACGCTTCCTTAACCGTCACGTAGGTGAATTCCCTAAATTCCTTGCAAATTTTTATTCCCAAAGTCCCCTAGGTCTTGATGTTAGAGGATTAAGAACTTAGGTTGTGTGCTAGAGGAAGTCGCTAGGTTAGAAAGCTTTCTCATTGATTTTAGCCACACGAATTTGAGATTTTCCTCTCTAAACCCTAGAACTTTTTCCCAATTGTCTGGGGACTAGAAAGCTCGTGATTATCTCGGTCGGTTAATGGGTTGAAGCCACTTCAATCTAGAGAATGAGGAAATTCTTTTGATCCTCATTCCCTAGATTGCAAAGGCTAGGTAGGCCCTCCGTTACCTTCATAACGGATGGTATCCACGACTTCACTCAAAACTTAGATCCTATGCAAGTTTGATAGGACGAGTTCAACGTCCCATCAAATGCATTGGGTTGCATTGCTTGACTGCTCATTTGTCGCGTTTTGCATAATCCCATATTAGTCACGAGAGCACTTTGATTTGATCAGCCACCCCGACCCAATCTTCTGATCTTTTTGTATGATCATACTTTGTATTTAATGTTTTTTTTGTATAAATATACATACATAACTAATCACACTTTGTATTTAAATTTGAGAAAAATTGCATGAAATTTAAATCTTTCATTAATCAAGAAAAAAACCATTTTGTCCCTCAGCTTTTGTACTATAATTCACAACTAGTTAACTTATAACTAAAACATTTCAATGACATCACACATTCATCACACACTAAACATATTTAGTTAACCATTACTCCTTCCCCGTCCACAAAGAACTTCTATATGTTCTCCCCATGACTTCAGATCAATGACTTCAAAGTCAAGTTTAACCAATAATTAATACAGTCATTAAAAACACTGCTCTCTAATAACATCACTAAAGCTTCGTGTCAGAACACGGTGAAATTCCGTGTTAAATCAAAGACCGCAACATCTGCAATAAATTTTCGTCATTTCGGATCTCCGTCATTTCGAATGATAAAATATTGTATTTTGGAGTTCGGACGCGAGTTGCGTCCAAACAACGAACGTGATATAACGGAGTTCCGAGCTCTCGCTTCGCCTTATTGTATCATGTTTGTTGTCCCAACACAGCTCTACATCCGAACTCCAGACACGAGCTTAAACAATAAGTTAGGTGGAAAAATTATTCCATACGGATCGGACACCGCACGCAGCTTGTGCGTGCGGTGTCCGAGCCAGACCGTAAATCAACTTATCTACGGTCCTGATGTATTTCTGTGGCCACCACCTAAATTTCTTTTTTCTTTTCTTTTTTTAAAAATCGAAATAATCATGACCGTAGATCACATAGATCACGGTGATCTACGGTCAGAATCGAACACCACATGCAGAAATACATGCAGTATCCGTATGCAATTTCTCAATTCGGTAAGAACGACACCAGTGATGAGCTCAGGAAATATTGTCCTTATGCAATAATTCCTCCCCCCTACCTCATCACATGCTTCATTTTTTTCCACATTCAAACATTGCAGTCAATAGCACACTCAATTACGCCACCAAACTTTGAAAAAGCCTCCACCTTCTAGAACACCTATCCCCTCCATTAAATCTCTATAAAAGCTCCACCATTCCGCACTCCATGACCACACCCACAGCTAAACAAAGACTTCAGCAATCCGAAGCAAACTAAGTAAAAGTTGGGAAGATGAGTTCTAGCTGGTCTGTGGAGGTTGAAACCAAATCCCCAGCGGCTGCTGTCTTTAAGGCCACTTTCATTGACTGGGATAAACTCGGTCCTAAGCTCCTCCCTGAGCTTATCACTGGTGTCACTTTAATCTCTGGAGATGGCAGTCCGGGGAGCGTCAGGCAGATCAACTTCTCCCCAGGTTTGCATCATCTTCGTCCCTTTCTTATGTTTCAGGTCTCTTTTCGAAGATTGATTCAAATTTTGGGAGAATTGAACATGTGATTCTCTCACATAATTAAAAAAATAGGGGTAATTATATACAAACCACACATAACTTACTATTTACAAATCTACCGCTCTCTTTTCATCGATTTTTTTAAATTCTCACTCAAATATCAAAATTCATAGGAAAATCCCACCAGTGATTTTCACTTTTTATCAAATCCTCAATAGTTTGATCACGACACACATAAACACACAACTCAGTAGTTTAAGAAAGTGATGATTAATTTATAAATATCAATGTTTCGGAGGGTTTCTATGTAATTATTTCTAAAAATTTAATTATAACATAGTTTTAAGTAAATTTATTACTTGTGAACAAAGTTGACTTGTTATAGTGAANGGGAAAATCCCACCAGTGATTTTCACTTTTTATCATATCCTCAATAGTTTGATCACGACACACATAAACACACAACTAAGTAGTTTAAGAAAGTCATCTGGATGATTAATTTATAAATATCAATGTTTCGGAGGGTTTCTATGTAATTATTCCTAAAAATTTAATTATAACATAGTTTTAAGTAAATTTATTACTTGTGAACAAAGTTGACTTGTTATAGTGAATATTTTGTCTTCTTGTGCAGTGGTACCTTTTAGCTTCGTGAAGGAGCGCCTTGATTTCATCGATCATGAAAAGCATGAGGTGAAGGTTTCTGTAGTGGAGGGCGGACATTTGGGATCCAAACTTGAGTCTGCAACTTCACACATCAAGGTGGAGCCGAAGGGGAACGGGNAGAGCTTATCACAGGTGTCACTTTAATCTCCGGAGATGGCAGTCCTGGGAGCGTCAGGCAGATCAACTTCTCCCCAGGTCTGCATCATCTTCGTCCCTTTCTTATGTTTCAGGTCTCTTTCGAAGATTGATTCAAATTTTGACTCGGATCTTTAGCCACTCTAGTGATGTCAGGATTGTGAATTTATAAATAAAATTTGCAGATATGTAAATACAATGGAACTGAATGATATTTATGCAAAAGCTCCATTTTTAAAAGTTAAATTACACCAACATAATATAATTTCAAGCTTTTATGCTGTTATAAGAATAATAATACATTGAAAATAAGGTTTAAGAGGAAGAGGAGAATTGAACATGTGATTCTCTCACATAAATAAAAAATAGGGGTAATTATATACAAACCACCCGTAACTTACTATTTACAAATCTACCGCTCTCTTTCATCGATTTTTTAAATTCTCACTCAAATATCAAAATTCATGGGAAAATCCCACCAGTGATTCAAATCCTCAATAGTTTGATCGTGACACACATAAATACACAACTAAGTAGTTTAAGAAAGTCACCTGGATGGTTCATTCATAAATATGAATGTTTCGGTGGTCTCCATGTAATTATCCCTAAAAATTTAATTATATACTTTTGAACAAAGTTGACTTGTTATAATGAATATTTTTTTTTCTTGTGCAGTGGTACCTTTTAGCTTCGTGAAGGAGCGTCTTGATTTCATTGATCATGAAAAGCATGAGGTGAAGGTTTCTGTTGTAGAGGGCGGACATTTGGGATCCAAACTTGAGTCTGCAACTTCACACATCAAGGTGGAGCCGAAGGGGAACGGGTCTGTTGTTAAGCTCACAGCAACATATAAAGCCATCGCGGGCGCTGATGTTGCAGAGGACATCGAGAAGGGAAAGGAAGGTTTCATCAAGAGCGTGAAGGCTGTGGAGGAATATCTTGCAGCCAATCCTGGAACCTATGCATAAAAATCTTAGACTTTGCTCCTCAAGTAAGAGTGTGAGTGTGTTTGGGATTGTGGTGTGGTAATAAAGAGGATTGGTTTGTCAATCTTCTGAGAAGAGATTTCATGAGAGTGCCTTTGTATTTAATTGTTGTATGTTGTGGTTTATGCTTTGCTATAAGCAGAATAAAATGAATGTTATGTTAGTTTTTCGGGCTATTATATGCATGGTTAGATGATTGGATGAATGAATTAATGCAAAATTTATTGATCTATAAGATATTTAAGGATATATAGATTATTGAAATGATTGAAAATTTCATAAATGAAAAAAAAAATACATACATACTACACAATTCATATGTACTTACATTTGTTAGAAAAGTTTATTTAGCATGAATTTAGTTTAAAAATTTCACATTATATGCTCAAATTAATTATATTTTTTAAATCATAATTCACTCTCCTTTTGAGTTGACATAATCACAATTCAAACATCAGCCTTTGGATCTATCATCATAGCCCATAGATCTTGATCCCAAGTTGTCTACTAGCTTTATGCTAAGAGGGAGCACAAGAGCAAGATATATAATGGAGAAGAGTTTTTTTCCTTCTATAGTGAACTAAATTGAGAGTTTCAAGATCTTATAAAAAGCTCATAATTAAGGAGAGATGTGATAGTACTTAAAGCATGATCTATGCAATTTATATTGTTAAGATGATGTAGCACATGGTTGGGCAAGTGCATGAAGTGCATTCCTAGGCTAAGGCCAAATTAGCCTTCCAATTTGATTGGAGAGCTTCAAGTGATAAGAAAGCTAAAACAAAATTCCTTAAGGCTAGTACCCTCTAATGGCTCTTTTAACAAAGCCTCTTTAGCTCTAAAATGGTTTTGCTTTGGGATGGTGCTGCAAGCCTCTTATTGGCTTCAACTGGACTAGATTGAATGTCTAGAAGATATTGTAAGTGCAATGAAGGCTTAAGGCGACTAAGATGAATTTTAAATAAGTTGGAGCTATTTTTCATACAAGGCTATAAAATCTCACGATATTGGGCTAGGTCATCTTAAAGCATTCAAAGGGTTCTCTCTCACTCGAGAACACATTGGATATATACACATAGACATAATAATCAATGATGAAACTATTTATGCTAGAGTTGATTAATGAGGTTATAAAACATATTGCTTACCTCTACCATATTTTGAACTGATCCCATGTGTGTTCATTAGCATTGTTAACATGACATCACAATTATCAATTTAATTGCATGCATTTATGTTCCTATTGACATTCAAAAGTAAACCATCTTACTAATACAAATTTAGCCATGCTATAGAGTCCTCCCTCGCCATTGAGATCATAACACAATTAACCATTCTAAATGCATGTGCATTAAAGTTCCTAATCCAAGGAGAGCATAACACAATTAACCCTCTCACAATCACACAAGATATTTCTTATGTCATAATAAAATATTATATCAAAATACAACCATACTAATTTTTACTTCATTTTAAGAAAGAATCATGTAAAGATACGGTTCTTAATGACCCATATCTTTCCAACGCCTTTATCCAAATACTTTTAGCCATTTCCACTCAATCAAACACTTCTAGAGCTTCGCTCCAAAACTATAGACCAATGACTAAGAATTTGGCTTGAAGCATTAATAATAATAATAATAATAGCCTAACAAGAATTCTATCAGACTGTTCTCTCTCACTTAAGAAAACAGTGGTTGCCATTAAAATGACTTAACAATTATGATAAATAAATAAATACGACTATAACTTTGGTCTTCCACATTAAAAAGAGGGCTGTTAACAATTCAATTTCGTGTCGAGTTAAGGTCTGCTTGAAATTTGCTTATTATATTCAATTTGAGCCAGCTTGACTTGAAATTGAATCGAGTTCGATCCAGTTTGAAATTGAAATGAGTTGGCTCAAATTGAGTTATTTGGATCCATTCTAGCTCAATATCGGCTTGAAACCGGCTCAATCAAGCTTGACATCAAAATAACCTTACTCAAATCAAGTTATTTGGATCTATTTCAGCTCATAATCGGCTCGCAGCTCATTGTATCTGATTTTATTCAACATTGTATATATAGTTTTTATAAATAAAACACATTTCGAACTATTAATGATCTTCGAACTAAATTTGGCAGCCCTGGTCAAAAGGTGCTCCTGCTTTCCACATTTATGCACGTTGTATTAAACACACAATTGCCTAATTTCGTCAGAGACAAAACAACAAAAAGAAAATTTGGACCGTTTCCATAGAACCGCCTCCTATTTTCCACATTTTCACATTTTAGCAAAGAGTTCATTCAATCACGCTGCCTTCACTTCAAAAACAATATCAAATCCTGACTAAGGTTGACTAATATCAACCTCAGCATTTAAAACAGCAATAAATTAAAAAAAAAAGAAACACAAATAATATTACGATTGTTTTTCCATAAATAATAATTCGATCATCCCACAACAGTCTGGATGAGGATGTTCACCATAGCCCGCAGGAAGGGAGAGACCCATCTTGGTGGGTGAGGATGTTTGGATTGACTTGAGTTGAGCCTGTGTTTCTCATGATTATCAAAAGTAGAGACAGATGAGCCAACAGTGCATATGGATAGATGGAGCAAGGGGGGCCTCACCTTACATTGAAGGTTCGATCCCCAACACAAAGCACTACTAGAGACTGATAAGATCATCTAAAAATTAAAAAAATAATAAAGATTTATATTATTATGTGATGCTTACTATTATCTCATGAACACATGTCAAACAACTTGACAGATAGGGCTCCATTGCAAATTCACTTGTTTATGATTTTTAATGTTAATTTTCTATTTTTCATGATTAAACTTTAAACTTCATGAAATTTGTTTTAATTTGATTGAATTTGATTTTGAATTTTAATGTCAAATCAGACAGAGTGAAGATTTGATTTGGGTTCTAATTTGGATCTTCAATCATCCACAGTCCTCAACAATAATCTGTAANAAAAAAAAAAAACAAAAAAACAAAAGCTGATTAGACATGAAACCGATGAAGTACTGCGTATGTGTATAATAGAGAGAGCTTAAGCAAAAGGAAGAGATGGAGGTGTGTACCAGGGGTGAAGTTGATCTGCCTGATGCTTCCCGGACTACCATCTCCAGAAATTAATGTAACACCAGTGATAACTTCAGGGATGAGCTTAGGACCGAGATTATGCCAGTCAATGAATGTGGCCTTAAAGATAGCAGCTGCTGGAGCTTTGGTCTCCACCTCCGCAGACCAGCTTGAACTCATCTCTCTAACTTGGTTTTTTTTTTTTTTCTCTGGTTTGCTTCTGATGGCTTAACTCTGTGTGCTTTTGGAGTGCTGTATGGGTGAGCTTTTATACTTTTTTAAGGCGAGGTGAATGGTAATTATGCTGGTCAGGATTTGATATTTTTCTTCAATGGCAGGCAGCGTGATTGAATGATATTAATGGTGGAAAATTGGCGGCTGAGTTGTGGAAGGTGGTCTAAAGTTCTCCCCTAACTTCGTTATGTTTGGATGAAAGTAGAGAACAGTGTATGAACGTCAAAAGTTGGAACTTTTGATTCAATGAAACAGAGGGCAGCATTGTATTAATACTTTGTGGTTGAATTTGATTTTAATTTTATTTGTTATGTTTTTAATATTTTGTGCTTCTAGATGTGTTTATAATTTCAGACGAGGAACAAATGATGTCAGACGAAAGCCAAGTCATTGGTCTAAAGTTGTGGGGAGAAAATCTAGAAGACTAGCTACTAGGATTTGACAAGGTAGATTTGGATAAACATATTTGGATAACAAATATTTCCTTCGTATTTGTTTATGCATAATTAAGCTATTAAGTTGTAAACCATACATGCAATTAGGGCAGTTAACGATTCGATTTTGAGCCGTGCTGACTCTTATATTCGATTTTGTTAATGTGGGATATAGATGCATGGAGACAACCGTGATTTTGGATCGAATTTTGAACCGACCCCTGCTTGGCTCGAAATCGGATAAACAAATAAGTAATAAAGTTTCTATTGTATCTTCGTACAAAAATCATATTGCTTATGTTTAATATTTTTTGTAACAAAAAATAAATGGACATTATTCAAAAAATAACTGTAGAATCTTCCACCAAAATTTTTAACAAAACATTTCTACAAGCGATGTCACTAGTATTTGTAGTAGTACCTTGGCGTTGAGTGAGAAAAACCTAGGAAATGTAATAAAGATATGTATCTTCATTTAGTGTTTTTCTACAATTTTTGCCTTATTGTGTTTCTTATTTGCAAGCTTGTCTTTAAGAATATCCTCAAAGTGATTTTTTTTAAGAGCTTAATGCTTAGGCACCATTCGATCAGGGTCACATCGCCAGTTCTAGCGCCCAAAGTTAGTGCCAAGAAGCCATGCCAAACCAAGTAGATGAGATAGAATCAGCGCCTCAATACCACTACATCCAATGTCACACTGCCATCACCGTCCAATGAACTTGATCAAATGACAGAGAAAACCAAGCTATGATGCCTAGAAAATAGTTTCGTGGCATCGTAGCTTACAACCGAAAAGTCGTAGAGCGACAACCTTTAATACATGAGAGCTATTAACAGTTGTGAGAGCGTGCACTACATGAAAAGAACGCTATAAAGGCTGTTGAATCGGGGAGATGAAAGAGTATTTCAATATGGGTGAGTGCCTAAGGTGACTGCATAGTGTGAGGAGTCCTTTTATATGAGAGTTTGAATGTATGTTTGTTTATGTTGGCAGTGCACAAAAAAGATATAGTGGATTGTCTTGGAGATTACATCATTTTGTTGGGTTTTATCATTTCTATTTTTTCTTTATTTGTTTCACCACTTGTAATCAAGGTTTGTTCATTTTGTTTTATTGTATTCTCATGCTATGCTTGGCTCTTTCATTCTTATGAATTCCTAGTTTATTAATTAATTTCTTGAATTATGCTTAATAAGTTAAATCTTTTCCAAAGGTCATTTGTGAATTCCCAATTCCTAATTTATGTTCATATTTTTGGGTTTTTTTTAAGAACTTGGAGTCGCCAACTTGTCTATATATATTTCGTTGTCGTATTATTCCACTTTCCAAATAAAACTCTTCTCGGATCATATAAATGATTCAAAGATGAGAGAAATCAGAAAAGACAGGATATACTGCGAAATAGACAAACAAATTTTAAAAAGAAATATGGAGCGCTTATGCATAAGGTAACCTTCGTGTGATAGGTTGAGAGTATACGTCGAAACAAATTCGAATCGAAATACCTTAAAACACGATATCCATGAAGAAAATACCTACATTAGCCACTCATAATCAGATAACCAAAAAGAACATATTTGTTCAGAGGTCAAGAGCACTCCTAAGAGAATGCATTCTTTTAGTTAATAACACTTCGAGGATATACAAGAATACTCTCAATAAAAGGAGTTATTCTTACATTATCATGACCAATAAATGGGTCACAAAAAGGATGGTTATTTCAACCAGGAGAACCTCACCGCCTCGAGAGTATATACTGAACCACGTGGAAAAGGGTGAGTCCCTCAAATCTATAAGTGGACGGTGACAGGCTGATAAACGAGGCCTAGAGAAATAACCAGGCCGACTTGACAGAAACATTCCTATGCTTCAAAGCTCAACAAGCCATAAGAGCAAATGGTGAATCACTGTATCCCAACCGACGGCTTGCCTATCATATTAGAGGCCTTCAAGAAGATATCAATGAAGTCATAAAAGATGATAGAGCTCAAAGGGGCTTAACAAAGGAAGGTTAGAGTAGTCATAATCGAATAGAGGTAGTCGGGTAAGGATACCACAGATCTGTAATCCCAAGCTACTGTGACTCTAAATTTACTTAGTCATAAAAGTAGTCGACCCAATAGAACCAAAGGCCCTTTGTTAGGAATCTGTGAATTGCGTCATCCGAGGGAGCCTCGATAGCCTTAAGGTAAAAAGAAATGAAACTTTAATCCTAAGACTCTATGCTAGTAGAACTCAAGAGGCGAGACTTATACTTGTTAAAATGACGAGGAAGCGAATGGAAATGGGGGAAAAGAGAGTTTCAACTTCAAAGCTGAAAACACTCTCAATAAAGGACTTACTCCCAGTCCAGGTAGGAGAAGCCTCTAACATCCTGATTGTGCTAGACAACCACCAAATTATAAAAACTTATGTTGAGTCGGTTGGGTTGAAAAAGAACGGTGACATCTCCTAGAGTCATGCAATATTGTGCAATTATCTAAACCTAATCGTAGAGACCCTATTATGTATGATGGGGTTTGTATCCATGCATACCAATCATTTTAAAAATGGCTCGAAAGCCATGCATTAAGGTAAAGTACAGATTTTAAGAGTCATGAATATTTTAACCTTAAATCTTAGTTAATCTTAATATTATATTATTATTAAGATTTTGTAAAAAGTTTAAAATTTTAAGGTCCTTAATGAGCCTCGGTAATTGACATTATAAAGTGCGGTAAAGAAACACAACAGTAAAGAAAAGACAGTTAAATGTACAATAAAGAAGAACAGTAGAATGTGCAGTAAAAAAAATAAAATACTGTAAATATAAAATAAATTTGTGTATCTGACGGGTCTTCTACTCCTAAAAATGAGGTCAATGTCGCAGGTAAAAGTAAACGGGCATAATGGAAAATTTAATAGGTGGGGAAAACATGTATTTTTATATAAAAGAATAAATGACAAAGCATAAAATGAAAAACTCGAGGAAAACCACAAATGTCCCATGAAAACTAAAGGAAAACCACATAAACACACGGAAAACTAGAAGAAAATCACATGTGGCCGATGAAAACTCAAAGAAAACCGTAGGAAATCAAGGAAAAATCATAAGCATTCAGGTCAGGGTAGACTCAGATTTATTGCTCCCGAAGGACTCCGTAGGCAACCATCGGTCATCGAAGTGTATAAAGTCCGACATTCAACTAGAAATTTCCAACAAGACAATCTTAGGAGAGTAAAAATATAGGTAATTGACAAGTGGACAATCATATTATGTCATTCAAAGTTCATATTTTGTCATGCATAAAGACCTCATGCATATAAGCAAAATGATTTTCTATTTAGTAATAAAATTTTTTTTGTAAGTAATGTATCTGATCTTATCATTGTATTTTATGAATTTAATTATCAATGAGTCGATTACACTATCGGGCTAGGACTACCAACAACCTAAGAAAACAAGGGTCTTCACAAGTCTAGTGCGGTGAATAATATTGTCATCCTACAATCTCACCAGGTCACTGGGTCGGGTCCTGATGTCATATTGCAAGTAATAAGTAAGGTGCGACAAGGAGAGCATAATAAAATCCCCATATTACTCCTCAAAGCATTCCAAAATGGGATCCAACATAAACATTTAAATACCCCTTTCAAAAATCAGTAAAATAAAGAGGAAGGAAGGACCCAAACATTTCTCCCAAGCTCGCAACCCAAACAAGCCGCAAACAGTCCAAAAACCGCAGCATATAGGTAGCAGAGCCAACCTGAAAACTTCCAAAAACCGCAGTCCAAGGAAAAACATTTTATATCCTCCAAAATAGCATTTAACTAGCTCAAAAGCTACACTTAAACTATTTCCAAAATATCAAGTAATCAGCTCAAAACAACCATGCTTAAAGCCTCTACAATGTGGCCTAGAGTCACCAATTAAAGCCAAAAACTGCAGTCCAAAAGACATCCAAAATAGCCACTAAGTAAAGTCGAAACCGCAGCCAAATCGTTACCAAAACAATCCCAAAACCGCAGCTAAATAACCCCAAAAACAAAATTTCAAATCCGCTTCAATGTATCCGAGAAAACATTGCAAAATAGGTGCCCAAAACCTTTCCAAAAAACAATTANCAACTAGCTCAAAAGCTACACTTAAACTATTTCCAAAATATCAAGTAATCAGCTGAAAACAACCATGCTCAAGGCCTCTACAATGCAGCCTAAAGTCACCAATTAAAGCCAAAAACTGCAGTCCAAAAGACATCCAAAATAGCCATTTAAGTAAAGTCGAAAGCGCAGCCAAATCGTTACCAAAACAATCCCAAAACCGCGGCTAAATAATCCCAAAAACAAAAGTTCAAATCCGCTTCAATGTATCCGAGAAAACATTGCAAAATAGGTGCCCAAAACCTTTCCAAAAAACAATTACGCAAGACCCAAAACATTGAGCACATGCTGCCCGAAACAATGCTCAAAACCTTTCCAAAACAGTACTTAAATCAGCCCAAAACAATTTTTAAACTCGTCCAAAACAGTAGATAAACAACTCTAAAACAATACTTAAATCTGCCCCAAAATCATCAACATTGATAGCCCAAAATAGTGCCCAAAACCTTTCCAAACAGCATTTACGTGAGACCCAAAACATTGATCACATACAACCCAAAAATGAATGTATAATTGTTAACGGCATGTGCTAGTGGGTGTATAGGTGCTCCCACAAAAATAAGAAACTAAAAAAAAAAATGAATGTGGCCCTCAAGAAATGGAACAAGTAGCAAGGATTAGCCTCCGGACTTCCAAATACTAATATGAACACATTTTTACCAAGCAACAAACAATCAGGCCAAACTAATTTCAAAGCATCTCTTAGATTTCGAAGCACCCAGCCTCCCCACAGCAGGATTTCCATCAAAACTAACATCACACTATATCCTCAAGAGTGAAAAGCTTCTTTCATACACATATCTATAACACCAAAATGTTGCAAATATTCATTCCACTTCTACGTCTCAAGGGAGGATTTGAGTTGCAAATGTTAAAAGGAAAATAATGTTTACGTGTCAAATATACAAATGCATAGGATTTAGATGGTGAGTACACAAATCCAGAGTGACATTTGCAAATAGCAAGCTTCAGGTGATTCATATACAATTGTCCCTAAATATAAATATAAAAATTAGGCTTTAGGCTTTAAATACATAGATATATAAAAAGTGGGCCATGTATGTAAAACTTCCCCTTTTAATTCTTAAGTTGGTGTTTATGTAAAAGGCAAAAGATTTGGTATTAGAAATGTAAATTTATAAGAATTGACTGTAATGTATTGAAATATCTCACAAGTAATACAACATTGCAAATGTAAACGCTGAACAATTACATTTCCCCACGCCCAATGCCTCCGATTCTTACAAATAGGTCACTCAAAACTTTCAAGTTTTTGCAATTAGGCCGCCCGAAACTTTCCGATTTTTATAAGTAGACCACCCGAAACTTTCTGATTTTTGCAAATAGGTCGTCCGAAATTCTCAGGTTTTTTTGTAAAAAAAACCAAAGCGCCAAGGAATCCTTTGAGATTTTTAGAAGAGCAAAGCACCAAGATCTCCCTCCCATTGCAAATATCAAACAAAGCCCTTTCAGGTTTTCAAAAGAGCAGAAGCACCAAGCAAGTGAATGTAAGCTTTGCAAGTAACAAGTATTCAAGTGCTATGTATGTAAAAACAAAACAACATTGGAACCCCAAGCAGCAAACAAAAAAACAGAACTCCAGCAGCCTAAAGTGAAAGAGGTCTTACACGCCTCACATTTAAGCATTTAATCAACGTAGTGTGATGTTGGAATTAAAACAACGCCTGGGTGAACTAGAGATAAGTGAATAGAGCATAAAGTTTAGTCCATGATTATCCAGTTAATGAGCACTACGTTATATCCATCCCAAGCTAGTATTATGCATATGGGCAACACCAAGCTCAAAGTAAGGTGTCAAGTGCATCAACACCGCAAGTGTATGAACATTTCATCATCCAAATGATGGTATGAGTGTAAGGATGCAAAAGGAAAAGTAAAAAAATCCCAACATTGTACATATGAATACATAGTAACCATACGATGCATGGACTTTCACAAAAGAGACCAAATCCTTCACATCTATACACTGATTTTTTTTTTAACCAGAATCAACAAAGGTTCCAAATTCCTCAAACAAGAGTAAAGCTAGCCTTCATATTTCCAGACTTCTCATGGATCAAGACTTTGAAGGTATTAATATAGCAACATGAAGAGTACCAAGCACATATTGAGCCAACTAACAAAAAAACAAAGAAAAATCTAGGCACCAACGAGAATGTCGAGCAACCAGACAAGGGTACTTGAATAAATCAGCAAGGTAATGAGCAACTCTGTAAAGTATCGAGCAAACAAACCCCTATCTTGTGGAAACTCCGCATGAACAAGTGAATCGTGTAAGAAAACAAGAACTTCATAACAGCAAGAAAAGCTGGGGTTAAGCCAAGCCTACCCAACAGTAAGCATTCTATATTGCCTAAACCAAAAGAAAACAGACAAGTGATCTTTCGAACTAAGGAAAAAATATTAACTACGCATACGCACGTAGAGTAACGTGCGTAGCTAATGAAATCACGCCACGATACCCCACGTGACACAGAAAAAAACGGCGCAGTAACACGGAGAATATTTCCCCCCGTGTTATTCATGTGTTATTGTGTGTTATTCATGTGTTATTGTGTCCAGGGAATATTCCTGGTATTATAATAACATAATAGCACATGAATAACACATGAATAACACACAATAACACAAGAATAACATGGGAGAGAATATTCCTCCGTGTTACTGCGCCATTTTTTTCTCTGTCGGGAATATTTCCCGTGTTATTTAAGTGTTATTTATGTGTTAATGTGTTGTGAGAATATTCTTGGTGTTATAATGACACAATAACACATCAATAACACATGAATAACACGTAATAACACATGAATAACTCGCAATAACACATGAATAATACAGAGGAGAATATTCCTCGTGTTACTGCGCCATGTTTTTTGCTCTGCCACGCGAGATGTTGTGGCGTGATTTGATTGGCTATGCACGTTATTTTTAAGTGCGTAGTACTGATGTAATATTTTTTCCAAATTAAGAGGCTATTTGGTGGCACGATTTCTACAACTTTGATTAGACAACTCCATTTCCTATCAATTTATTATTATGGTCTAATTGTTGTGCAACAGATATAAAGAGTGAAAAAAAAATGAAAGAAAAGCAGTTTAGGATTTATTTGGGATTGATTTTTTTTTTTTATTTTTATCTTTTATTTTCAAAATTATGTTTGTTTGATATGTTTTTTTTTTGTATATTCTTATTTTTTATTTCTAAAATAAATTAAATTGATTTTTAGATTGCTTAAAATAATTTTTNATGTTTTTTAGATTGCTTAAAATAATTTTTAGTATATTTTGAGGGCTTTTAATAATAACAATATCTTAATTAAATATATTGTGTTTCAATACAGATAAACACCAACAAAATAAATTAAAAGTAAAAAATAAATATATAAAAAAAATAAAATCATCTCAAATATCCCCTTGATGAAATGATGTCACTTTTGTATTTTTTTTCTACTTTTAATTTTTTATTTTATTTTATTTATCTTTTGATTTATATATTTAATTAAAATATTATTGTTTTTAAAGGCACACAGACCATCAAAAAAAGTTTTTGCATGTCTTCAAATGGAGATATTATTGCATACGGACACCACATGCATCTTTGTATGCGGTGTCCGATCCTGACCACGGTCAATATTATTTCAGTTTTTTTATATAAAAAAAAAATTGGTGGGGCTCACCGAAATACATCATGACCGTAAATCAAGTGAGGATCGGACACCGCACACAAGATGCATGCAATGTCCGTATGGAATAATTTTTCCTTCAAATGCATGTTATCATGCAAAAAAATACTAAATAAAATCATTTAAAAAACAAAAAATAAATAAAAAAAATAAAAATAAAGAAAAAATTATTGCATTTTCGTACTTCTAATTTAAATCTCAGCCACACATGATAACAAAGTGTGGTCCACACTGTCATTAATGCTAGCACAATAACGTGGTGTGATGTGCTCCACTAAGTTGTCCTAACGTTCGAAAGCAATAATTTTGCCACCTTCCAAGCTCCCACACCCATAAATAAGCCATCTCCTTAACCAGCAGATATAAGGAAAAAAAAAGAAGAAGCTCTTCTGCTCCATTCAGACTTTCATCTGAAGAACAATGGTTGCAGGTTCCATCAAAAGCGAGCATTTGTTGCACGTTTCGATCGATAGAGTATGGAAAGCACTCGCTTTTGATGGCTATAATTTGGTTCCAAAGGTAGTGCCTGATTTTATTTCAAGTATTGAGCTTTCTGAAGGAGATGGCGGACTTGGTACTGTGCTGAAGATTAATTTCACCGAAGGTAAACTAAACTCTTATATATCCTTACAATAATGAAATGACATAAATGGAATTCTTAGTTAATATATAAATTATTCTCCTTCATTAACTTTAGAATATTGATGTTTACTTAGATTATTTTCAATTCATTGCAGCTGTGGAAAAGTTTAGAATTGCCAAAGAGAGGATTGAGGTAATAGATCCTGAAAAGCATTTAATAAAGTACACTATCTTTGAAGGATGGCATATTGGCTTAACGTTGAAGTCTTATTCAATTGAGGTAAAGTTTGAAGAGGTAAACAGCTCTGAAACTTTGGTGAAGCTCAACGTGGAGCATGACACCATAGAGAACACTCCTCTTGTTGTCGAGGAAGAAGAGGAGATCATGAAAGACTTTGTTTTGATGTTAAAGGCAATTGAAGGATATCTAATTGAAAATCCAACTTCTTATGTTTAAATACTATGTTTTCATGGGGGAGTGAATCTTATTTTGTGCTTGTTTATGTTTGTTGTTGTGCTAATAAGAACAAGTAACTTGTTCCTTCTGAATGATGGAGCGAGTTTATTGTGTCATATCAAGAGAGGAGAATATGTTTCGTGTGTTTTTTCCGCTTTTGTTTGTCTTCAAATGTTTGCTAATGAATAAAAGTTGAAGTTCTAATTTGTTCTCTCCATTATTTTATTTTGTTTTTGGATAAATATAAATTGAATTTGAAGGATTGATCTTAATTTTCTAATATTGGTAGCTAGCAACTCAAGTCATTCACTTTTAATTTTTAAACATGGTATGGTGACTACCAAACTCAAGTTTCATTAAATTGAAATTTAAGCGTGCCATGTTTATGCATTGATATATTTGCATTAAGTTGAAGAATCCCATAGTAAGAACGAATAAAAAGAGAAGAAGACAAAGTAAGACGAAAGGGGAGTCATATGAGATATGAAAATTTAAGTCAAGTTTTTGGCTTTATCACAAAATTTTTTTCACAACATATAAAACTATATATAAGTGCTTTGTTATATATTTACATGTTAATAAAAGACCATTATATTTTAAAATGTATTAGCTAATTTTTTTTTGTATTAATATAATTAAGGATGATGTAAATGATAAATTAATTAAGCGAGATACATCATTATTAAGTGATAAACAAATCATTCAAAGTTTCCATGTGATACTTGCCATAGAGTGAGCTAATATTATTAAATTATATGGATCACTGAGCAAATAAATTGGACTTGATGTGTTGGATTGCAACCACTCAATTAGAGACAATTATTATTCCTGGTGACATATCACCTTCCATTTCACCTATCCGGATTACCACCGGTGTCCTGGCGTGAAGATATGAGATGTAATAATTCTTTTATAATATTATTTTCTCGATAAGGTTATCATTCAATTTAATCATTATATTTTTTTAAATATTTTATTTAGTAAAAAAAATCTATATGAATATATATATATTCAGGCCAAAAAAAAGAAAAAAATATTCTTTTTAATTTATTTGTAGCATGCATAGACCACAACATAGAACAATTCAAATACAAATGCATTCTCATACAAGCTCTCCTTAGATGACAAGTAAAGCTTTTTTATTGCCACATAATAATGTCAAACACAATGGAGAAAAAGGATTCATGTAGCCGACCCCAAGTAGTGGGATTAAGGCTTCGTTGTTGTTGTTGCTGTTGTATAACAATGTCTCAAACACGATAAGATTTTCAGGCATAGGATCCGGGGTTAGCTGCAAGATGTGCCTCCACTGCCTTGACGTTGTTGATGAAATCTTCCTGAGCCTTCTTGATATCCTCAACAACATCTACTCTCCCAATCGAATCATCAGATGGTCTTCGTTTAACATGACCAAACCATCTAATATGACTCACCATTTTATGAACATTAAAAAAATTGCTCATCCTCTTTTGAACGTTATAGGCAATTTATTTGAGTGGCTCCATAACTTTGCTTGATCCTTTGTGACAAACCTGTAAGAGTTGGCTAGCGGATAATGACCATGCTAAGCTGAAAAGTCCTGAAGCTCAAGTTAGAAATGGAAGTGGCCCTCGGTAGCCAAATCTTGTGTTAATCCATCCTCTTATTTAAGTTGATATATTTTCAACCTATTTCCATTCATNAAAGCTGAAAAGTCTTGAAGCTGAAGTTAGAAATGGAAGTGGCCTCTCGGTAGCCAAATCTTGTGTTAATCCATCCTCTTATTTAAGTTGATATATTTTCAACCTATTTCAATTCATCCTCCCAGATGAACTCAAAACATCCTCAAAAGAAATAAAGACCATGAAATATTATATTTTAAGTGTTGTCAGGTGCATGATTACAGTTTTATTGATTATTTTTTATAAGAATTGTTCATAATTTTCTAATATTGGTAGCTACCAATAAAGGTGTAAGCGAGCCGAACATGAGCGTGCCTTGTCTCAACTCGTGTTCGGCTCGTTAAAAAATAACACTGTTCATGTTTGGTTCGTTTATATTTTGAACACAAAACATTTATTTGTGTTTGGATCGTTTGTTTAGTGAAATGAACACAAGTTGTTCGCAACCAAAAACCATTTTGACAACTCTAGTCATGCATTCAGCCGTTAGGGGTGCAACAGAGCCGATCTAGAACGAGTCCAGACTCGATTTTTCAAAAAATATCATTTTTCATGTTTGGCTCGTTCATATATTGAGCTTAAAAAATTTGTTTGTGTTTGAACCACTTGCTTATAGAGCCAAACAAGAGCTATTCACAAACAATGAGCTATTTTGACAACCCTAATCACACAGTCGTAGGATGTTAAGGTTAGAGCGAGATTTAAATTTTATTTTTTATAATAAAATATTCATTTAAATATAATTTAATATTTTTATTCTATTTTTAATTAGTAATTTAAATTGATTATAACTATTTGCAGCGTTGTGGTCAATTAAAAATATTTAAAAATAATATTGATTATATATATCTAATTGTTTCGAGCCAAAATGAGTTGAACACGGGTGAACAAAATTTTGTTCGTGTTCTGCTCGTTTATATATCGAGCACGAAAAAATCATACACGAACTGTTCACGAACAACAAGCCGTTTTGACAGCCCTAGCTACAAACTCAAGTCATTCACATTTAACTTCTTAACATGGACTGGTGACTACTAAACTCAAGTGCCATGCTTATGCATTGATATATTAGCATTAGGTTGAAGTATCCCATAGTAAGAACAAACAAGAAGGGATGAAGAGGAGAAGTGAGAGGGGAGTCATATTCAATATGAAATATTATGTCAAGTTTTGGGCTTCGTTACAAAAAAAATTTTCACAATATTTAAAACTATATATAAGTGCTTTATTATATATTTATTATAATTTTAATTACACAAAATAGCCTAAAAAAACTAAATTTCATTGGACATAAATATATATGCATTAATAAAAGACAATTATATTTAAAAATGTATTAGCTAATTATTTTTTTTATTAATATAATTAAGGATGATGTAAATGATAAATTAATTAAGCCATATACGTCTTTATTAAGTGATATACAAATCATTCAAAATTTCCATGTGATGCTTGCCATAGGGTGAGCTAATATTATTAAATTATATGGATCACCGAGCAAATAAATTTGACTTGATGTGTTGGATTGCAACCACTCAATTAGGGAAAATTATTATGAATGGTGACACATCACCTTCCACTTTGGGTTTGGATTACAACGTGAGTCCTGATGTGAAGGAAAAATTATTGCATACGGACGGACACTGCATGCATCTCTGTATGCAGTGTCTGATCCTGACCATAGATCATGCGATCTACGGTCATGATGTATTTCGGTGGGTCCCATCTAAATACATACTGACCGTAGATCACAATGATCTACGGTCAGGATCGGACACCACATGCAGAGATGCATGCGGTGTCCGTATGCAATAATTTCTCGATGTGAAGACATGAGATGTAACAATTTCTCCTCATATAATATTTTATAATATTATTTTATCAATGAGGTTACATTCTATTTAGTAATCAATATATTTTAGATGGTAAGTACACAAATCCCGAGTGAAATTTGCAAATAGCAAGCTTCAGGTGATTCATATACATTTGTCCCTAAATATAAATATAAAAATTAGGCTTTAGGCGTTAAATACATAGATATATAAAAAGTGGGTCATGTATGTAAAACTTCCCTTTGTAATTCATATTGTCTATGTAAAAGACAAAAGTTTAGGTATTAGAAATGTAAATGTATAAGAATTGAGTGTCATGTATTGAAATCTCTTGTTGAAATAAACTTGATTTTAGTTGTTTAAATAAAGCCTAAGTCTAGAAGCATGTCTCAACTAGAAGCTTATTCTAAAATGTATGGTAGGGGTGGAATTATTTGTAACCATTAGATTAGAATTGTAATGACACAATCCTAGTCATTAATTTAGGATGTGCCACTAGCAAAAATACAGATGAAATCTTTGAGTTTATATCAAGCTAAGTAAAAGTGATAAATAAAAGTGAAGCTTCTTCCATAAATTTTAAGCCTTTGTCATTTCCTAAAAGCTTCTCCATTTCAACAAAGTGGAATCAGAGACTAAATGTTCCTTTATAGAGCAATGACAAACGGTGGCATGGTTTCGTTCCAAGTCCCGATGCTTAAGGAAAGCATCTACGACAATTGGAGTATCAAGATGAAGCCACTCCTTGGAACGCATGACGTTTGGGAGGTTGTGAAGAAAGGCTACGATGAGCCAAGCGACGAGTCCGCTCTATCCACAACACAAATGGATAGCTTAAGAGACTTGCGAAAGAGAGACAAGAAGGCTCTCTTCCTCATCTATCAAGCTTTAGATGAATATGGTTTTGAGAAGATCTCAAGTGCTAATTAAGCCAAGCTAGCATGGAAGAAGCTCGAGGTCTCGTATAAGGGAGAAGAGAAGGTTAAAAAGGTACTAATTCAAACTTTAAGAAGCCAATTTGATGTTTTGCATATGAAAGAAGACGAGTTGATCTTCGATTACTTTTCTAAAGTCATTACCATTTCCAACAACTAAAAATAAATGGTGAGAATTTAGAAGATGTGGCTATCATGAAAAATATTTCTTCGATCGTTAGATTCAAAATTTGATACTATCACAACCATTATAAAAAAAGACCAAGGATTTATAAGCTATGATGATAGAGCAACTTCTGGTTCATTGCAAGACCATGAAGAAAAGAAGAAGATGAATGAAGAGATTGCTGAACAATTACTCAACAAGAATCTCTAACCAACTCAGAAGGATGAAAGCTTCAACAATATTAAAAGCCAACATGGAAGAGGTAGTGGACAACGGTGAGGTCATGCTAGCAAGCAAGTATGGGGTACTAGCAATAACTATGAGAAAAGAGAAAGATCTACATGAGGGTGTGTTCGAGGGCGCTCAAACTCGAAGTATGATAAATCTCAAATTAAGTGTTATAATTGTAACAAGTTCGGGCATTATGCAAAAGAATGAGAACACCTAAGTATAAAGTTAATGAAAGAGTCAACTACATAGAAGAAAAAAGAGAAGAAGATGACACTCTACTTCTAGCATACAAGGAGAATGAAAGAGGTGAAGATAGTACATGTTACCTGGACACCGGTGCAAATAATCTTATGTGTGGGAGACGGAACATGTTCGTAGAGCTTGACAAATCAGTAAGCGGCAATGTGTCTTTTGGAGATGAGTCCAACATAGAGGTGAAAGACAAATGTAACAAACATTCTCATCCGTCAAAAAAATGAGAAGCATCAATTTATTTCCAATGTTTACTTTGTGCCGAATATGAAGAGCAACATCTTGAGTTTAGGACAACTCTTGGATAAATGATATGATATTCACTTAAAAGAAAATTTTCTTTTCTTAAAAGACAATGTTGGTAACTTGATTGCTAAGGTGCTAATGTCTAAAAATAGAATGTTCTTGCTCAACATTCAAAATGATATTGTCAAATGTCTTAAGACCTATTATAAAGATGCCTCTCGGCTCTGACATCTTCGATTTGGGCATCTAAACTTTAGAGGACTCAAATTGCTTTCAAAGAAAGAGATGGTGAGAGGATTACCTTGCATCAACCACCCTGATCAATTATGTGAAGGACATTTTCTCGGAAAGTACTTCAAGAAAAGCTTTCCAAGGGAGTCAAGTTCAAGAGCCCAAAAGCCTCTTGAGCTCATACATACAAATGTCTGCGGTCCAATAAAACCAAGCTCACTAGGGTAAGAGCAACTATTTTCTTCTCTTTATAGATGATTTTTCAAGAAAAACATGGGTGTGTTTCTTAAAACAAAAATCAGAGGTTTTTGGAATATTTAAGAAGTTTAAGGCAAATGTAGAGAAAGAAAGTGTTCTCAAGATTAAAACTATGTGATTTGATCGAAGAGGATAATTCACTTCAAAAGAATTTCAAAAATTAGGTGAAGCCAACAAAATACGTCGACTTCTAACTGTTCCAATATCCCCCCAACAAAATGGAGTAGCAGAAAGGAAGAATAGAATCATCCTTAACATGACAAAAAACATGTTAAAAAGCAAGAGATTGCCGAAGGAGTTTTGGGCAGAAACAGTTGCATATGTTGTTTATTTGGCTAACTAATCACTAACAAGAAGTGTGTTGGGAAAGACACCACAAGAAGCATTGAGTGGAAGGAAGTCGGGCATCTCTCATCTACGAGTTTTTGGATGCATAACTCATGTACACATACCTGACGAGAAAATAAGTAAGCTGGATGATAAGAGCGAGAAGTTCATTTTCATTAGTTACGACAACAACTCGAAAGACTACAAGCTATACAATCCAAATACAGGGAAGACAACCATCAGCAGAGATGTCATATTCAATGAAGGAGGAGAATGAGACTGGGAACTAAATGACGCGGACTACAACTTTTTCCCTTACTTTCAAGAAGAAAATGCAGAGTAGCCAAGGATCGAGCAAGCAAGAGAAGAGTCTACTAGTCCACAAACAACATTGACTACAAGTACTTAAAGTGACTCATCATCATCAACTTCAAGAGAAAATTCAAGTGAAAGAGTACCATGCTTCAGAAGATTAGAAGATCTTTATGAGGTAACTATGAATAAAGATAATCTTACTCTTTTTTGTCTCTTTGCGGACTGTGAGCTTTTGGATTTCCAAGAAGCATACAAAGCAAGAAGTGGAAAGATGGAATGGATGAAGAAATCAAGACAATCGAGAATAACGACACATGGGAGCTTGTTTCACTTCTTAAAGGGCACAAGACAATTGATTTGAAGTGGGTGTATAAAGCAAATAATCCATTTTTCCACGATAGAAGCAAACACATTGATATGTGCTATCACTACATCAGAGAATACATCGAAAGAAATGAGATACAAGTGGAGTTTGTGAAGTCGCAATATCAAGTTGCATATATTTTTACCAAGTCATTCAAGAGTGAAGACTTTATTAAAATGAGAAGTTTACCTAGAGTCACAAAATCAAGTTTAAGAGGGGGTGTTGAAATATAAACTTGATTTTAGTTGTTTAAAAAAAACATAATTCTAGAAGCATGTCTCATCCAGAAACTTATTCTAAAATGTATGGTAGACATAAAATTATTATGTGATATGTGTGAAATTATTGTGTGGTAGGTGTGTAATTATTTGTAACCGTTAGATTAGAATTGTAATGACACAATCCTAGTCATTAATTTAGGAGGTGTCACTAGTATAAATATGAATGAAGTCTTTGAGTTTGTATCAATCCAATTAAATGTGATAAATAAAAGTAAAGTTTCTTCCCTTTGTCATTTCCTAAAAACTTCTCTATTCTAATATCTCTCACAAGTAATACAACATCTCAAATGTAAAACTTTCAAATTTTTGCAAATAGTCAACCCAAGACTTTCAAATTTTTACAAATAGGCCACCTGAAACATTCATATTTTTTTGTAAAAAAAAAGCAAAGCACCGAGGAATCCTTTCAGATTTTTAGAAGAGCAAAGCACCAAGATCTCCCTCCCATTGCAAATATCAAACAAAGCCCTTTCAGATTTTTAAAAGAGCAAAAGCACCAAGCAAGTGACTGTAAGCTTTGCAAGTAACAAGTTTTAAAGTGCTATGTATGTAAAACCAAAACAACATTGGAACCCCAAGCAGAAAACAAAAAAACAGAACTCCAGCAGCCTAAAGTGAAAGAGGGCTTACACGCCTCACAATTAAGCAATTAATCAACGTAGTGTGATGCTGGAATTAAAACGACGCCTGGGTGAATCAGAGATAAGTGAATAGAGCATAAAGTTTAGTCCATGATTATCCAGTTAATGAGCACTTCGTTATATCCATCCCAAGCTAGTATTATGCATATGGGCAACACCAAGCTCAAAGTAAGGTGCCAAGTGCATCAACACCGCAAGTGTATGAACATTTCATCATCCAAATGATGGTATAAGTGTAAGGATGCAAAAGGAAAATTAAAAAAATCATAAAATAAAAATAAAAAAAAAATGATCTCAACTGACCCCTTAATGAAATGGTGTTACTTTTGTTTATTATTATTATTATTATTATTATTTTATTTTATTTTGTTTATTTTTTTATTTATATATTTGATTAAAATATTATTGTTTTTAAAGGCACAAAGAACATAAAAAAAAAAAAATTTTTGCATGTCTTCAAAGGCATGTTAATTTATATTTAGAAATAAAAATAAAATCATACAAAAAATCCTAAATAAAGTATTTTTAAAAATAAAAAAAATAACAAATATGTATAAAGAAAAAACAATTATTCCAAATATCTCTTAAATTTATTTTCATAGGACAAAAAATTTGCCTAACAACTTAAAACTAACTTCTAATTTAAATCTCAGCCACACATAGTAACGTGGTGTGGTCCACACCGTCATTAATGTTAGCACGCTAACGTGGTGTGTTGTGGTTCACAAAGTCGTCCTGATGCTCGAAAGCAATACTTTTCCCACCTCCCACACCCATAAACCAACTGATAAAAAAAAAATAAAATTAGCTCTTCTTCTTCATTGAGACATTCATCTGAAGAACAATGGTTGCAGGTTCCATCAACAGCGAGCATTTGTTGCCTATTTCGCTCGGTCGAGTATGGAAAGCAGTCGCTTTTGATGGCTATAATTTGGTCCCAAAGCTATTGCCTGATTTCATTTCAAGTGTTGAGCTTACTGAAGGAGATGGAGGACTTGGTACTTTGCTGAAGCTTAATTTCACAGAAGGTAAACTAAACTCTTATATATCTTTACAATAATGAAATGACAAAACTGGAATTCTTAGTTAATATAAACTTTATTCTTCTTCATTAATTTTAGAATGTTGATGTTTACTAAGATTATTTTCTTATAACTCATATCTTTAATTCATTGTAGCTGTGAAAAAGTTTAGATTTACCAAAGAGAAGATTGAGGTATTAGATCCTGAAAAGCATGTAATAAAGTACACTATCATTGAAGGAGGGCATGTTGGCTTAAAGTTGAAGTCTTATTCACTTGAGGCAAAACTTGAAGCAGTAAATAGCTCTGAAGCTTTGGTGAAGCTCAACTTGGAGTATGACATCATAGAGAACACTCCTCTTAGCGTCGAGGAAGAAGAAGAGATCATGAGAGACTACGCTTTGATGTTAAAGGCAATTGAAGGATATCTAATTGAAAATCCAACTTCTTTTGCCTAAATAATATGATTTCATGTGAGAGTGATGTTGTTATTTTTTGTTTGTTGTGCTAATAAGAACAAGTAACTTGTTCCTTTGAAATGATGGAGCGAGTTTGTTGTGTCATTTCAAGAGAAAAGAATATGTTTCATGTGTTTTCTACTCTTTTCTTTGTCTTAAAATGTTAGATGATGAATAAACATTGAAGTTCTCATTTATTTTCTCCATTATTTTATTTTATTTTTGGATAAATATAAATTGAATGTTAAGGATTGATCTTAATTTTCTAATATTGGTAACTGCTAACTCAAGTTATTCACATTTAATTTTTAAACATGATTTGGTGACTACCAAACTCATGTTTCAATAAATTGAAGTTTGAGTGTGCCATGCTTATGCATTGATATCTTTGCATTAAGAGCAAACAAGAAGGGAAGAGAAATTGAGATGAGAGGGGAGTCATATGAGATATGAAACATTATGTCAAGTTTTGGCTTCGTCACAAAAATATTTTCACAACATATAAAACTATATATAAGTGCTTTATTATATATTTATTATTATTTTAATTACACAAAATAGCCTATAACAATCTAAATTTCATTGGACATAAATATATGTGTTGATAAAAGACCATTATATTTCAAAATGTATTAGCTAATTATTTTTTTATTAATATAATTAAAGATTATGTAAATGATAAATTTATTTAAGTGATATACAAATCATTCAAAATTTCCATGTGATATTTGTCATAGAGTGAGGTAATATTATTAAATTATATGGATCACTTAGCAAATAAATTTGACTTGATGTGTTGGATTGCAATCACTCAATTAGAGAAAATTATTATGTATGGTGAGCCGCACGTCCGGACAAAAGTGATGATCTGACCCCATCACCATGCATTAAGCGCGTTCAGATCCTGACGTGATGACATGGGACGTAATAATTTCTCCTCAAATAGTCTTTTATAATATTATTTTATGAATGAGGTTGTCATTCTATTCAGTCATCAATACATTTTATTAAAATTTATTTGTAGCAAGCATAAATCACAACATAGAGCAATTCAAATACAAATGCATGCTCATAAAAGCTCTCCTTAGAGGACAAACCAAGCTTTTTTATTACCACACAACCATTTCAAACACACTCTTACTGACCAGCAAATTATCAGAGTTTTAAGCATAAGATCCAGGGTTGGCTGCAAGATATGCCTCCACTGCCTTGACACTGTTGACGAAACCTTCCTTGGCCTTCTTGATATCCTCAGCAACATCAACGCCAGCGATGGCCTTATATGTTGCCGTCACCTTAACAATGGATCCATGTCCCTTTTTCTCCACCTTGATATGTGAAGTTGCAGACTCTATTTTGATGCCCAAATGTCCTCCCTCCACAACAGAGAGCTTCAGCTCCAGCTTTTCATGATCGATGAATTCAAGACGCTCCTTCACAAAACTGAAGGGTGCCCCTGAAGAAATAAATTAAAAAAAAAAGACAAAAGCAGATTAGCCATGAAACAGATGAAGTACTGCATATGTGTATAATAGAGAGAGCTTAAGCAAAAGGAAGAGATGGAGGTGGGAACCAGGGGTGAAGTTGATCTGCCTGATGCTTCCCGGACTACCATCTCCAGAAATTAATGTAACACCAGTGATAACTTCAGGGAGGAGCTTAGGACCGAGATTATGCCAGTCAATGAATGTGGCCTTAAAGATAGCAGCTGCTGGAGCTTTGGTCTCCACCTCCACAGACCAGCTTGAACTCATCTTTCTAACTTAGTTTTTTTTTTTGGGCTTGATTTAGCTGATTTGATGCTTTGTTTGGCTGGTGGATGTTTATGGAGTGTGGTGTGGCAGAGTTTTTATACTGGTTTAATGGCGAGATTGTTGAAAATTAGGCTTTTTATGATTTGATGTTTTCTTCAAGGGCCGGCAGCGTGATTGAATGATCTATTGGCTAAAGTGATCTTAAGATGGAATTCTCGGGTTTCATTTGATTTTCTTGCTTCTAGATGAGAGCGAGTTATTAATGCTTTTGTCATGTCATTTTTACTGTAGTTGTGGGGAGAAAATCTAGAAGGCTATGAGTGTCGATAGAGCAGGAATGGATTAATATCTCCATATTTTTTTTTTGGGTAAAATACCCTACTTTCGTCATGTCATAGTTACCTAGGTTTCAACACATAATTATGTGGCATAGCGGCCTCCAACTTTAGTAACAAGTGTGAGGAATTTTGCCCTCTGATTCCTCGAAGGAGAAATTCTCTATAATTTGTATGATGAACTAGCTACAAAGCTTTCTTTCATCCTACAAATCTCAAGAATTTCGTTGCTACGCCTCTATTTTCTAGGCAACATAGCTTAGTTTTCTCTGTCTTGTGATCATTGTCATTGGTCGTTGATGGCAGTGCGACAATAGATGTAGTGGTATTGAGACGGTGAATCAATCTCATCTACTTGGCTTGGAATGGCTTCTTGACATTGACCCTTGACGCTAGAACTAGCGATATTACGCTGATCGAACTGTGATTAGGCGTTGAGCACTTTAAAAACAACCACTTCGAGGATATTCTCAAAGACAAACATGCATGAAACATACATAATAATGCAAGAATTGTAGAAAAACACTAAATGAGGATACATATCTTTATTACATCTCCTAGGTTTTTCTCACTCAACGCCAAGGTACTACTACAAATACTAGAGACCTGATTGCAGAAATGTTTTGTTAAATTTTTTGGTGGAAGATTCTACAATTATTTTGTGACTAATGTCTAGTTATTTTTTTGTGAGACAAAATGCCGATTATAAGTAATATGATTTTTGTACGAAGATACAATAGAAACCTTATTACTTATTCGTCTATCTGATTTTGATCCAAGCTGGGTTCAGTTCAATATTCGATCCAAAATCATGGTTGTCCCCATGCATCTATATCCCACATAAACAAAATCAAATATAAGAGTCAGATCAGCTCGAAATCGAATCGTTAACCGCCCTAATTGCATATATTATTTACAACTAAATAGCTTAATTATCCATAAACAAATACGAAGGAAATATTTTCTATCCAAAAATGTTTATCCAAATCCTACCATGTCAAATTCTAGTACCTAGTCTTCTAGATTTTCTCCCCACAACTTTAGACCAGTGACTAGACTTTCGTCTTGCACCATTAATTCCTCGTCCGAAATTATAAATACATCTAGAAGCACAAAAAATCAAAAACATCACAAATAAAATTAAAATCAAATTCAACCACAAAGTATTTATACAATGCTGCCCTCTGTTTCAAGAAAAATTGTTCCATACGGATCGGACATCTTGCGTGTGGTGTCCAATCCGGACTGTTAATCACCTGATGTATTTCGGTGGACCCAATCTAAAAACTTTTTTTAATTAAAAAAATTAAAATAATATCGGACACCACATGCAGAGATACATACGATATCCGTACGCAATAATCACTCATGTTTCAATAGTCAAAAGTTTCAAGTTTTCACATTCATACATTGTATATTAACAACACTGTTCTCTACTTCCATCACAATATAACGAAGTTAGGTGAAAACTTTAGACCATCTTCCACAACGCAGCCTACACTTTTCCACCATTAATATCATTCAATCACGCTGCCTGCCATTGAAGAAAAATATCAAATCCTGACATGCATACTCACCATCCACATCGCCATTAAAAGAATATAAAAGCTCACCCATACAGCCCTCCAAAAGCACAAAGAGTTAAGCCATCTGAAGCAAACCAGAGGGGGAAAAAAAAAAAACTAAGTTAGAAAGATGAGTTCAAGCTGGTCAGTAGAGGTGGAGACCAAAGGCTCCAGCAGCTGCCATCTTTAAGGCCACATTCATTGACTGGCATAATCTCGGTCCTAAGCTCATCCCTGAAGTTATCACTGGTGTTACATTAATTTCTGGAGATGGTAGTCCGGGGAGCATCAGGCAGATTAACTTCACCCCTGGTACACACCTCCATCTCTTCCTTTTGCTTAAGCTCTCTCTTTTATGCACATATGCAGTACTTCATCTGTTTCATGGCTAATCAGCTTTTATTTATTTTTTTTAATTTCTTTATGCAGGGGCACCCTTCAGTTTTGTGAAGGAGCGTCTTGAATTCATCGATCATGAAAAGCTGGAG